>LGRX02008585.1:0-20139 GCA_001247695.2 Cymbomonas tetramitiformis
CGGTGGAGAGGGAGTTTGTGCGTTGCTATCCCACAGCGTCCGTAGTCACCTTAGATCACGGCCCAGTGTGGCAGTCCACACACATTGCAGCAGTGGAGGATTGGGACCCCGGACAGTACGGACCTGGATTTTTCGATGTGGTGTGGGCCAGCCCACCATGCACTCAGTACAGTCAAGCACGCACCACGGGAGGACCCCCAGATCTGGTGTCGGCAGACGCGTGCGTGCAACGCACGCTGGATATCATCGAGTACCTGAAGCCTAAACACTGGTTTCTGGAAAACCCTACTGGACGTTACCCAAACGCCCTGCGACTGCGACCGGTAGTCAGTGAATTACCTCCACCCATGTTTTGCACTTACTGCAAGTATGGCGAGCACTATCGGAAGCCAACTTGCATTTGGACAGACTCGCCACCACCGCAACCATTGCTAGAGTGCACATCAGATAACCCCTGCGCGTGTAAGTGGGCCACTGGCGGACACCCTGAGACCGCCCAAATGGGACCTCACCCGTCCCAGCCAGGCGCGGGTAAATCACACGCAGTGTATCCCATACCGGCCCCCCTGCTCTACCATCTGTTTCACCATCTGAAGTTCAGCGAGTGGAGTGAGATCGACATGGACCTCATGGAGGCCCACCCTGGTGAAAAGTTGCCGCTCGAGTAAAACAGGTGGACAGTGCCCGGCCGCGACAGCGGCAGGAGGCGCAATCAACGGCCCGCACCATCGAAGTGGCCACGCAGATAATCCCTGTTCAATTGAAAAAGGACACGGACCCAAGAACCGAACAGGCGCCGACCTAAGGACCGAACCTTGTCAGTTCATGCCTAGTGCCCATACTGATCCTTGTGCAATAGCTGATTCCACTGCCGATACAATTGTGAAGTGGGTCAGTGTCAACAACGGAGCCGGACCGTCTTCGACGGAGCCCGCCTTCGGCGGGCTAGTACGACGTAGCCGGATCCCGCCTTCGGCGGGATCCCTGCGGATACGGTCCGGGCCGAAGCCCGCCTTCGGCGGGCTACGACGTAGCCGGATCCTGCCTTTCACCGGATCCCTTGGATACGAGCATTTTTCGGAGCCTCATGAGATGTTCTTTCATAAATAAAGTTAATGTGAAGCGCAAATCAAGGTTGGGCTTGCGCGAGGGCGCTTCATGCAAAAAGATTCCAGATTCCAGATCGCGAGATATAGGCGATTTAAGTATGCGCTTAGGTATGGTTAAGTATGGGCGGAACTCGAGCGGTATCGACCATAGCTTTGCCATATCGTGACCAATTTCATCCCTGAAGTGCGCAATGCGTTCACATAGGTATAGGGGACATCTTTATCGAATAAAAGGTTTTTCAAAAGTTTTTGCACGTAGCACGCACCCCCGCGCAAGCCCAACCTTGAAATAATCAGCGCACGGTACTGTATATATTATCATGAGGGGGTCTTGCGATGATCGGATGATGTACAGCGTAGTCTCTGGGATATAAGAATGTCGGAGAATCAGGTGCGGGGTGAGTATTCTAAAGATTTTGAGAATTTCGCCAATTTAATTCTTAACACGTGGGTCGTGATAAGAATCCATATTGGGCTAATCTGCCCCATATATTCTTAAACATGGAAAAGGGCATAAATATTCCTAAAATTCGACCAAATATCGAGCGCCCCATTTATTCTTAATTTCGCGATTCGAAATTTGCGGCGGCTGCCTCGTCAAGTTGAATCGGCAAAATAAAGCGTGTCTTACTTGTAAAAATTCACTATATATGAAACGAGTATGGTCGACCAGACACGAAAGAGGCTTCGGCTTCTGAAAGAGGATTTCTCTGATGGATTAATTAGCCAGTCTCAATTTGAAGAGTTGCGCAGTTCGGTGATCAAGTCCGTGTTACATACCCCAACACCGGCAGAGCCCCCTTCACAACAGGTCCCGATACAGGTCCCTACACCAAGCCACCAAATACTGAGAGGTGCAGGTGCAAGGCGCGGAAAGGAGCATCTCACTCCCTTGTAGCTGGTTGCAATAGCGTATGAGCATATCACAAACTCCCTTGTGAACCATTTATCGCGGGTGTTTATTATTGCCCAGTGACACCTTACAGCATTGCCTTGCTATAATATGAACACATAATATCTAGCGCGGCACTCTTTGCTTGGCTTATATACTGTATCATTTTGCCAGATTAAATGTAGTAATGTATTACATTGCGAGCATTATTGGTTGCACCCTTTAGCATGTTAGGAATAAAGGTGCAACGTACAGTACTCCTCCATTTCCTGGAGCACTCGGACACAACGTCCCAATCTGGGTTTATTTCCTGCATCACCCAATTCAAGTCGACATCAATCTATACATTCAACATCGGGGGTTTATTCTTAAACGCGCAAAACCGGTTATGAAAATAAGAATACCCCTCGAGAAGTTTGCCCTATATATTCTTAATTTTTTTTCAGGTCGAAATTTAAGAATATGACCAAAAAATATGTTTGGGGTAAGCATTCTAAGCGATTTTTGAGTTTCTTCCGGGGCGAGTTTCTTATAATCGGATATTCTTATATTTGAGAGACTACTGTATGACTATTAATATAGGCGGATTATTTAAGAGATTGGTAAGGATTATTTAAGAGATTGGTAAGGATTCGTTGTTTAAGACTTCTTTGCCTACTAGGCTATACATTAATTATTCACCGTAGAGTACAGGTATGGCGTCGTTCACCGTAGATGACGACATTTGCAGTCTGCTGTCGGCCGATAATGCTATTCACAGTAGATAAGTGATATTCACTGCAAATAATGATACTCACTACACGTGATGATATTCACTAAACGATTTTGCAGATGATCGGCGCTGTACCAAAAGAAAAACGCTTCTTTTAGTCTTACACATCAATATTCACTAACAATGGTCAATGGACCATGTATATGTAACTAAATGACTCTGACTTCAAAACAATTTAGTACGATACAACCCCCCTTCTTGGTTGGTCCTCTCTAATCAGATGAGATGCCTCAGCAGCAGTGTCAACAAAGGAGCCGCGGGCCGTCTTCGACGGATATGGATACGGTCCGGCCCGAAGGCCCGAAGCCCGCCTCCGGCGGGATACGACGTAGCCGGATCCCGCCGTCGGCGGGATCCCTACGGATACGGTCCGGGCCGAAGCCCGCCTTCGGCGGGCTACGACGTAGCCGGATCCCGCCGAAGGCGGGATCCCCACGGATACGGTCCGGGCCGAAGCCCGCCTTCGGCGGGCTACGTCGTAGACGGATGCCAACGAAATAGCGGACCCGTCTCCGTCTCCGCGGATTAAGCCGTCTCCGTTGTTGACACTGAAGTGGGTGCATCAGGGGATAGCCACCCCTTAAGGGGGGGAAAGTTGTACCCGGAGGTACATGCGAAACGAGAGAGATCCGTGTATCGAACCGTATCGAGGGAATCGTAAATGTGTCATCGGGACGTTGGGGAAGTGGCACAATATGACCGAAATGCTAGATCGAGATTGTTCACGTTCGGTTAGGGAAGATCCCGTGGGCCGAACGTCTACTTATTCAGGAACGGTTGTAAGAGACGGCATTATTGAAAAGACAAGAAATAGCAACAACCTAGTCAACGAACAGAAATGTCGTTATACAGTTCCTAGTGATATATTGAAAGTTTGACAGTATACATATGTGTATTATTACAAGTGTATTCGAAGCTACCGGAGTGCCCGGTTCAAGAAGAAAAACGATAAACCGGGAGGAAATCGCCGCGTCCGGAAGCTCTGACTTGTGAAAGTAACAGTAGGCCATCTGAAATCTGATCGTTCGATCATCTCATCATTCGTTTATATTATATTACAAAGAATGGCATTTCCAATTGCCACTGGCGGAAGTGTCTCTCGCCCGATCGGCCAGCCAAAATTTTTCAGAAATATGGCACGGATGACGGAACACGATCGGGAGCAGACGAACGAGGAGCGCATGCAGAGTCGATCTGCGACGTTCGAAATTCCATCTAACGGAGATCCTGCTTTTAGTTTTTCGTAGGGTGAGAGACTGCAAAACATGGTTAGGGATCGGTTGGAGCGGGACTAATCGATCGATTTCGATTATTTCATGCTCATAATCGATCGGTTCTGTTTTTTTTTCGCCTTGCAATCGATGGATTCTGATTCCCCCTTATAATGTTTTATTATAATCGATCAATTCTGATGTGTTCGCTCGGTAATCGATCGATTCTGTTTTTTCTTCGGTAATTGATCGATATCGATTTTGCAGTGCAAAACACTTGAAGATCAAACCTAACCTAATGAAGGCGTGCGTATGCTTGTATTGTTGTCGGCAAACAACGCATACTAGAGGACTTACAACTAGTATGCGTTGCTGTAAGTTTCCCATGCAAAGCATGAAAGATGCGGGTATATTGCTTACCGTGGCGGGCCGGCCCGGGGCCGTAGCTCAGGACACCACTCCGGGCCGCATGCGGGCCGATGGAATATATGGATGCGAGCCGTGACGTTTGATATGAAAATACCAAAATTTATGCAAAATTATGCGATTTTTACGATATCACCATACTTAAAATTAAAATTTCGCGCCTGCGGCGGGCAATTTTGGATATTGGCCGTATTGACCGAAAGCGGGCCAGTGGGTTTGCTGATTGCGGGCCGCAAAAGAAAAAATAAAGCAATACACACTGGGGAAATGATCATTCTAACACGCATGCCTTTAAAAGTCGTCCCGCAAATCTGAGCCCCGGAACGTATCCGTTGACCGCTGCAACCGTTGCAAGTAAGCAAATTTAAAGGTCCGTTAGTGCCGAATGATATGAACTGCCACTTCAAAATTCTAAAAATGCCACGTGTGAAAACGTTGCAACGGTCAACGGGAAAAGTCAACCGTGTTACGCCCTTGTGCTTTACTCCACGCGGTCGTCAGTTCTCTCACTATAACTATATTTATATTGGGGACACTTCCGTCCGTGACAATCGGAATCCAAACAGTGAACGCGGACCGAACCATGACCATGGCCTTACAATGTCATCATCCCGCTCGGCCATCCGCGGTTTGTTTGTTTAAGGTAAGGTAAGTAAGTTGCTTTGGTCCTAGAACATAAAGAGTAGACGAGAGGTCACATATCGTAACTCTATGACGGTCCCTTTTTTTCAGCCTTGCGACCCACGTGCGCCGGTGCGCGTAAGACCTGAACCATGAGAGTTGGCCTGCATTTCGAACCTCCCCATCCTGTCCCCCCACCAACCACTCAAACAAAAATATTATTCCGCCACTCTTCTAGGGTGTTCGGACACCTCGCACACCGTGCGAATCGAAGCGGTTTGCTCGCTACGCTTTGTTCCGCCGTCAGCGCACGCCATGCTCCAGTCACACCCCCTCCAAGCGTCCCCACCCAGCACAATCTACATTGACCACTTTTCGCACTGGAATTAGGGGTGTCCCGAGGGTTTGGGTGGCAACTGGCAAGGCGCGGTAGTCCCACATCCCACATGATGTCCTTCGACATCCGCCCATCGAGCTACACGCCGCTAGAGCACGCCAATTGCACCCTACGTGTCGTCCCACCAATTCTGGACCGTCAAAGTGATATCCTGCCCCAGCCCCCCTTCGAAATCGACGGATCCATGGGGCAGCACCAAGCCACCCCAGGGGTCGAGTGACCCTTCAGGACATATTTTACATTGTTGTCAATGCATCACATGGCACTACGAGACCGAGTTTGGATTCGTTAGCCATATCTCTATGTGAGGTTGGGAACCAGTCGGTGCCCCAAGAAGACAAGTAAATCGGATCGAAACAAACTGGTGGAGCCTGTCCTTACTGGTGGGGTCCACATCCCAAACTAGGCAGCACACTCGGCACACCCTAGCTTTCTGTGCTAGCCACAAGTAAAGCATCCTACACATATGACACCAGAAGCTTGCCATATCCCCAAATATTGATCGAACTTACACATACTTGTTTTTCATTTCATTTTAAATTGGGTTTGGCCCTAAACGTTTACATATTTTGGCATGCGTGCGCGCGATGGCATGCGTGGTGGTGGTCCTCTCCGCGATCTCGAGACACGCGTTGAACGTGCGGGTGGCGTCGTCGGGGTTAAATCTTAAATCCAGACTCCACTCGCAACCCTGAAGATGTCCGTGTGGCCACGAAAGAAGGCCACCGAATGCCACAAACCCCTCGTGCAGTCGCCGCACGATCTCCAGTGCTTCCCGCTTCCCATATCCAACGCGAATGGAAAGGCGGTCCCAGAGGCCCGGAATCAGTTCACTGCACTCACAACTGCTGGACCGGGCAGGGCTAGATGCTCCAACGCCCCATAGAGGAGGACGTTGGCATCCACGCGTACCTGGGCGGTGGCGTCCTCAAGGCAAATGATAACGTTGAATAGCTGGTCCTCCACTAGGAACAGCACCCTCAACTCGGTGAAGATCTTGGCGAAATGTCAACCATCATGTTTTCCGCTACCCGAGAAGCGGTCGTGTTTGTCGTTGTCAAACTTGACGTTAGCGATCTTGGCGACATTCGAGGGGAAATGTTGTTCTTTCTTCAGCTTCTTGCATAGGTCGACGAATTCTTCAAGAATACGTGTTTGTCGGTGGCGTTGCAGTATTCAGCGGTGTTGTAGGCGTTGCTGAATGTAATGCGCCACCAACGTCTAAGTTAGGCGCCAAATTCCGGCGACTGCCGTCATACTAGCCATACTAGTCGTAGTGGGAGGCATGAAGAAATGACTATAGAGATGGGGTGTAGGTTAATGTGGCGTTGAGAGGAAGATGGGAGCGGTCAATAATTTTGGGGATGGTCGTCGAGGACATACAAAGGGGGATGCAACGTGGACGTGCGCAATTTGCGGAACCCTCGAGGTGCCCAACTGGTGACAAAGCGTGCGCTTCACCATGACCACCAGACAAACAACCGAGTTTCAGCTACGATACTTCCCAGTCCAAAGTGCGTCCAATCAATCAAGCATGATTAGGCAATACTCCGCGTTTCCACACCCACGCGCATTGCCCATCTCAAGCGTCAGCGACTAGCCACTGGTCGTGGCTAAAATCTCCGCGAATCAAATTGCCCCCCCCCCGCTTGAAAAACGGTGGGCTAAAGTCTGTGAGAAAATATGTTCCAGATAGGAAACGAACGCATGATTGTTGGGAAGGGTTTCGGTATCCGAAGTGTGATCAGAACCTGGGTCAGCTCTAAAGATATACAGCGGTCACTGGGTTTTAGGGTTTCGGAGTGACACGAGGCTCGGTTCGACAAAACCGATCTTACTACTGCGGTCTGAGTTAGACGGTTCGGCAATTCTAACATTCGGTCCAAAGCAAGGTAGCATCATGTAAATGCAATCAAGCAGTCCACGCGCGAGCAGATGCTATTGACGACACTGACTGTATTTTGTGAATGGATGCACCCTAAACCCCTATATAAATAACCCAATGGGATCGATGGTGACACTCTGGGGTTTGGGGGTGCATCAAATGCATGCCAGAACATGACGAAAATATGATTCTCACGCAAATCTGCCTAGAGATCGTTGATGAAGTCTTTCTAATTGCACTCTGCTACAGGGCATATAAATGGGCATAGATGCATTGTCGCAGAAGGCCATTCCCCCCACTTAGATATATGTTGAAACGCACTCTCAAGCACCAGGGCTCCACAAATGCCAATGTAGGCTATGTGCGTGGAGCTGATCAATAATTTGCCATCCCATTGTCTTGCGCATGCGTCAGCTTTCTAACATTGACAAATTCTTTGCCGGAATTATCTTTGCAGCAAATGGGACATTTTGAAGACGAGCGATACAACTCAATACTCCTGCCTTCAAATTAACTCGGTGACTTATCCTTGGTGATTTTGGGCTCGACAATTGGCATCGGATAGTCTTTCCCATAATTAAATCCGCAATAGGAGAGCGGCCTGCAGCATTCCATTTCACGAATGTTTAAACTCCATGCAATACTCATCCTCTTTTCATGTTGGAGCTGTGAATCAGACTCGTACGGATATTTCTTTATCCAAAACATTGTAGCGTCCCACACTGTGAAGGCGAACCTTAAGTTCGATCTTCTTACTCATGCCGCGTTGAAAGCTAGAATGTAGTAACGTGATACACCAACGGGTTACAGCAAGACCTGTGTTCTTCGATATTTGAGTCGCAACGTAGAGATATATAACAAGGGCACTTCTTGAAAAGGGCTTTCCGACCCTGTATGATCTTCTCATTCGAAAAGGCTCAAGAGCGTGGAAGGCGTTGGGTAAACGTGGGACTTGCATCCGCATGAAAACATAGAAGTGATCGCAGAGAT
Organism: Cymbomonas tetramitiformis; assembly: GCA_001247695.2. Taxonomy (NCBI): domain Eukaryota; kingdom Viridiplantae; phylum Chlorophyta; class Pyramimonadophyceae; order Pyramimonadales; family Pyramimonadaceae; genus Cymbomonas; species Cymbomonas tetramitiformis. Next base: position 8,304 of record LGRX02008585.1, read on the forward strand.
GGAGCACCTTGAATCGTTACATAGCTCACATTCGGTGCGGTCGCTGCTGTTGATGTATGTACATTGTTCGCAGCTCCACTCCACCGAGAAGATGGGTGACAGCTCCCTCACTGACATGCGCCACGGCTCCAGTGCAACTTTCGCTGGCAGTGGTTCCAACTCCGGCAGCCACATCTTGACGTGCCGCGCCTGCTCACATAAGTGTGCGCCCCCTCCGCCAGCTGCTCGACTTTCACATGGAACTGACATACCACGCAAGCACGGGGCGAATAGTCTTCAGCCTAGACTGTTTTCGCTCTTCGGCATCCACCTCTCCACCGCACCCTCAGCACCATGTCTGCAAGCCAAGGTACCGAGCATTCTGCTAGGCCCTCAAGGTTGCATCTCCTAAGTGATACCCTCAAACTAATTGCTGTCCTACCACCCACAGGCTTCGCGTTAAGCACCAGGCTATAAACTCGCAGTTGCGATCCATCACAGAGAGTTGTAGCTATCTGCTCGGGGCGTGCCTCTGGGTCATGCTTGTGGGCCCATAGCAACATCTCGATGGACTGGGTCACATCGCCCTCCCGAGGTCCCCACTGCACCCCTCATCCGTGACGTCCCCCACAGGCCGTCATCATTCCAGAGAGAACAGATGGCGCACACGCAAGCCGTTGAAAATGCTTAGATCGTGGATCGCCTTCAACCGCTGAGCTGGCACACCGACATAAAACGAAAAATGGTATCATTGAGGGGTTAAGGTAAGTCGTCATAAAAACATGAACCGTCGGTGTGTGTGGGGTGCAAGGGTTCCATGGCCTCGTAGCGGCATTGTACGGACCCTTTCTGCATCCCCGCCTGCATGCGGCATCGCAACCCTCTTCCATCTCCCACCTGTGCATACAGCAGCACATGGCGGTGCCACAGGGGACGAAAGTGACTGGATCATCCACCTTCGTTGCAGTAGGGGCGATTCGATACGCCCAGTTGCCCCAGTTCGCAGCCGGTTCGTAGTCGATGAGCGTGTGCTCAAACCACTCGCCCCCCATGCGCCAATCCAGCCCGAGGTCCCGCACCAGAAACCAGGCCACGCACTCTCGTCCACAGTGAGTGGTGTACCTGGACGCCACCTCATCCCTTCCGTTCACGTCAGGACACCGCCATCTGCATTACCTAATGCTTCAGTCAAGCGCTGCCCTTGACACCCTAAATCCGCCGGTGGCCGACAAACGGGTGGGCCAGATGGCAGATGTGCAAACACCCGTCACAGTAAGCCTGCAGAAAGCAAAGGTAGCAGTCGGATCTGCGGAGAGACGGGAGCAGAGACTCCGGGTGTGCAGCGGCGCTCACCCAGTCGCCACAAGCTCCCTCATGAAGCAGTCATTGAACGGGAACCCGGTTTGGCCGGTGGTCCATCGGCTGAACTTGGCCTGTGCACAACCTTGTCAGCCACCGGAGCATGCACGGGGGGGGGATGGGGCGGGTAGGGGGGTAACTGCAGTTCAGATGTCAAAACTGATCGGCCCCCTTTCGACAATTTCAGGTTCAGGAACCAATGGCAGGTTCTGAACATTCGAGTGCCGAGCCTCAGTGATAAGGCGACGGAAATGGCAGAATAAAACCTGATCTCTTGACCAACGCCAGTTCGCCATCTGGCGTCCAATCCCCCCGATCTTAAAGATGTTGTCACCCCAGGCCATAGCGCCAAAGCGAATAAAGTCCCGCCAGATAAGCTCGTGCTTCAACCAATATGTGCACTTGTTCTTTAAACGGCGCTTCTCGTAGTTCTCGATCTCCTGCGCGAGTCACAATGCGTCAGCACACTCCCATCAGCTTTCACTGGCATCAAAAGCGACTTTCACAGCCAGCCTTCACGCGAATGCGGCATCCGCCAACACAAGCATACGTGCCATCCAGCGATAGTCAAGAAAAAATTCCAGAATGAAATAGGAACTTACAGTCCGACCCCGCAATCACCAAAAGAACATGTTATTGCCATTGGAGAAGCATCACTGCACTAATTCTTCGCTGCCCTCCGATGCAATTACATGGGAGCTGTCACTGGCGCCCGACTATCGCCAGACCATGGGAACTTTTAGGGTTTAGGGTGTAGACATTCACCTGGTACAGCAACCTGGGAGACAGATTTCCATGGGCCAACCAAGGCGACAATTTAGTGGTCGCCTCTTTGCCAATTGCAATCTTGCCCTCCGTCATCGTGTTGGTCGCGCCCACGTACCTGCACCGTGCCCGCAAATTCAAATCACGGGCGTAACCCCCTCGTGACGTACCCTCGGAACAGAAGGTGCAACCCCCTCGTGACGTACCCTCAGGAACAGAAGGCGTAACCCCTCGTGACGTACCCTCGGAACAGAAGCGCAACCCCTCGTGACGTACCCTCAGAACAGAAGGCGCAACCCCTCGTGACGTACCCTCGGAACAGAGGCGCAACCCCTCGTGACGTACCCTCGGAACAGAAGGCGCAACCCCCTCGTGACGTACCCTCGGAACAGAAGGCGCACCATTGAGCACAGTCCGAGCTCTAGCGTAAGATCGGGAGGACGTCCCCACCTCCGAAGCAGGTCACGCTTCCAAAAATAGTCGTTCAGGTAGGCCAACGCCGATGTCTCGCCCCCTGCGTGCCCCATGAATTTGCACCGCCACCCTTGGATGAATGAGCTCTTGCTGCATCCAAGGACAGCCAGCCTCATGGCGGGCCAGATTCTGCAGGATGATCTTTAAGTGTGCACACACGCGGCCACGAGGCACCCATGCGAGTAACATTTGGCGCCGCTTTATACTCAGCAACAAAATTCCAAATCAAAGAAGGCTGTATCACCAAAAGGAATGCTTAACCAATCCAAACGCAGCATGGGAGAGTCATACAGCAGAACTCGAGGGGCCCTAAAGAGCTCTCTTGAGGAAGGAGCGCCCACCCCGCCAAATGTGGTCAGCGCGGTCGTCCAGAGGTGCCGGCTCCTCCAACCCCAGCTCCTGATAGGTCGGGATGTTTCCCACCTCCACTCCGGTAGGGGCTGGACACAGAGGCTCACATGTCCCTTGCAGTGAGCCTCGACCTGTCCCCGGCATTCCCCCACTCGGTGGTCTCAGTGCTTTCCAAGGGCACCATGGGAAGTGGCACGCGGCGTCACTATCCCTAGGCGTGTATGACACCCACACAGTCCGAAGAAGATGGGCAGAGGAACATGAGGCGCCTGGCGGAAGAGCGCCCCAGTATTCTGTCGGTGCCCCGCCGAAGCGGAGCTAATACCAACCGCACGGAGCCGAAGGCACACAGCAGGCAAGCTTGCTCACATCCAACGGCTGAAGTGACATCGAGCTCGCCATGGCCACCGGTGAAGAGAGTGGTCGGCCAACTGCAGGAAACAGGAACCACATCGCGAAGTGCCGATTCGGAGCTGCGTTGCTTGGATCGTGCTGGTAGGCGAGAATGCGCTGCGGGGAATGAAGCCTTCACCGCTCGAGTCGCACCAATCCAAAGAGGTGTGCACTTCGGCGGCGTGCTTGGCGAAGGTGCGCGCTGGGAGCCGAGCAAGTGCCCTGCGGGTCGCTGGGAGCGGGCTGCCGGGGAGCTGGTGGAGAGCAGCACACCTTTCTCAGAGACGATGGAGTGCCCCGTCTTCCTGTACTTCGGCCACTCTTCACCGACGGCGCGCACCCGGCATCCCTGCTCAACCGCTCGGCGGAAAGCAGAGTAGGTCTGAGGAAAACTGCGGAGCGGGTCGAAGGGCAGGTCCTCGAGGTGGTACAGGGTGAAGCCCTGGAGCACACTAAGCGCCCCACCGCCAGCCTCCACCACACCGCGCACGCGTTCCTCCATCGACAACTGCTCCGCCCCGCCGCCCGCCCCTCCCATATGCCCCCAATAGTTATAAGGCTGTCGTAGCGGTGCCTGAGTGCAGTCGAGGCGCCTAGGCCTTGTACATCAGCATGCCGCAGAGACCAGGCCAAACGGTGGGATGCCAACTTGCAAGTGAGCGAACGGTGGGGTGCCAACTTGCAAGTGAGCGAACGGTGGGATGCCAACTTGCAAGTGAGCGAACGGTGGGATGCCAACTTGCAAGGGAGCGAACGGTGGGATGCCAATTGCAAGGGAGCGAACGGTGGGATGCCAACTTGCGAAATCGTGAGCAAAAGGTGGGGTGCCAACTTGCAAGTAAGCGAACGGTGGGATGCCAACTTGCAAGTGAGCGAACAATGGGAACTCATAGGGATGAGCGATGTGATGCCGAATTCATAGGGATAATGCGCGGTGTGATGCCGAATCGATAGGGATGAGCGGCGTGATGCCGAGTTCATAGGGATGAGCGGCGTGATGCAGAGTTCCTTAGGGATGATGAGCGCGTGATGCCGAATTCATGTTATGATGAGCAGTGTATTTGAATTCTTGAGGGATATGATGCGCGGCGTGATGCCGAATTCATAGAGATGAGCGGCGTGATGCCGAATTCATAGAGCGCAGCGTGATACCGAATTCATAGGGATGAGCGGCGTGATGCCAAAATCATAGGGATGAGCGACGCGATGCCGGGTGGTAGAGATGAGCAGCGTGATGCCGATTCATAGGGGATGAGCGGCGTGATGCCGGTAGTAGGGATGATGACAGTTTGATGCAGTGTGTTTAGGGATGATGACGTAATTCAGATTGATAGGGATGGCGGTGTGATGCGGTCATAGGGATGCGCGGCGTGATGTCCAATTCACAGGGATGAGCGGCGGCGTGCAGGTGTCATTAAAGCCCTTAACGTAGTGCAATTCATAGGGATGATGAGCGTGATGCCGAGTGTAAGGGATGATGAGGTGTGATGCCGAATTCATGGGATGAGCGGCATTATGCCGAATTGATAGGGATGACGTGATGCGAATTGATAAGAGCGCGGTGGCGATGCAGAAATGGTAGGGTGGGTGGCGTGATGCCGAATTGATAGGGATGAGCGGTGTGATGCCGAATTCATAGGGCGCGGTGTGATGCCGAATTCATAGGGGGCAGGGGGGCCTTCTGGAGCGGTCTTGCGATGGCTTTACCTCCTCAGAGCAAACTTCATTATACGCGTATACGTTTGCTATCCGAAATTGAGTGGAAATGTCACGCATCGCCTGCTCTGTCGGCTGTCGCCTGCCCTTCGCCTCGCATTCCCCCGAGATCGACCATCAAGCATGCAGCGCACTGTGGTCAGTAGTCATGAGCCTTTGGTGCAAGTTACACTCTAGAGTCTGTGTTGACGACGACGATATTGAATTGTACGAGACGTATTGCACAAGGCCAGCCCACATAATACACATGGACCTCGGGGTGCTCGGTCTCATGAAAGGTCTCCAGGGGGGGGCAGCTTTGCGACACCGTGATGATCGTGCTAGCAAACAAGATGTGTGGTGACCAACTGAGATCTTAATCTGAAACTTGGCTGGCGTCAGCTTGAGAAAGGGACATTGAAATGAGAGAAAGGGCGCCATCAGATACCAGCCACGGTGCGAACTCCGGGCGGATGGGAAGGGGCCATGATAGCATGTCACCTGATGATGAGCTCCTGGCCGCGCCGCCGGAGGGACTCCCGCAGATCATGCACCGACTCCATCCAAAAGCGCGCGCGGATGGGCCCGGTCTTCGCCAGGCCGGTGAGGGGAAGCTTCTTGAACCAGAAGGGATCGAACACGAACAAGTGTAAGACGGGCAACGGCTCGCCATGCGTCCCGCCATCCCCATATCCTGCATTGACGCGAGAGCCAGGCCCACAACCTCTCACCGCATTGGATCGCAAAAGTGGTGACCCAGTCCATGAATTGTTTGTCTGCATGTTTTCTCACATTGCAAAAATGAACCACAATTTGATCAAGCCCGAAAGGAGTGTACGGGATGCTGGTCGAAAACAGTTATATATAACTTTGGAGTCGCATATGCTTTGACTGAGCAAGGCGAGTGTGCTTATTCTTGGACTGACTCCTTTGGCACACCGTAGCCGCAGAAGACCGGCTGCACTATGTACCCACGCCGGAGATCAAAGGATTCAGCACACACTTCGGGACACTTATCCGAATTTTCCGGAGCTCACTAGTGAAGAATGGGACCCCCTATACCTTACTGAGCCACCTGAGCCCCTCTGCACCTGCACTGCTGGGGCACTGCTGCCGTGTCCCGGGAGCCGGTTCATCCCTGCCCCCCGAGCTGCGCGAGTGTGTGTGTATCCTAAGACCGACTCCTTTGGCATCACATAACCACAGAAGATCGGCCACGCTATGTATCCACGCCGGGGATCAAAGGAGTGAGCACACACTTCCGGACACTTATCCGGATTCTCCAGATTCTCCGTGTGCATGTATGGGTGTGAACTAATGGGTCAGCACTTTGGTGAGCGCGGAGGTGGCGCGCAAGTGGCACCATCCGCAGATGCAGGCGATCGGGAGGTGGCATGGAGTTGGCACGAACCGCGGGCAATGGCGACTACCGAGCAGGTGCCGTGGGCCATGGCGACCGGGAGATGACGGACAGGTGGCACTCACCATGGGCTCTGGCCATGGGGAGGTGGTCGTGCACTCGCATGTCCGTCGGCTTGAACCAGACCACATTAATCCTCGGAGAGGCTGAAGTGGATCTGCACCCACCATCTCTAGCTAAGCCCCTTGGTTCCGGTCTCGCACGCGCGGGAGAGAGCACCCCCCGGATGTCGCAGGAGACTGGCTCGTCGCTCGGGTCAAGACCCCTCGAAGCACGAGGAGGTTTCTCTTGAGGCCCTGGTAGAGGAGCACCTGGATTCTCGGAGATCAAGCACCGGTGACTTGTCCCAGCTTCCCTGCGGCCGCATGCAATCAAAAGATGCCTTGAGCAGTCGACCACAGTTCGACGCGCTAAATCCATCCGCCTCCGTATTTTACAACTAACGCGAAAGTCATTTGACTTGACCATTCCCCAGCTGCAGAAAGGAGCGAAGGGTTGCATGCGCCATTCCTCCTCCACACATGACTTCGCATCGGGTGTGGGGGGCTCCAGCTATGCAAGAAAGCGACGGCCGATGCTGCGCACGCCGGGAGCTTCGTTGATCTGTCACTGGTTCACCGTTGCAAGCCCCTTTGCAGAAGGTGAAAAAGGGAAGGGAAAGTATGAAAGTCCAGCAGACGGCAGACAGGACAGTTCACACTTCGGTGTCGGTCGTAGAGCTCTTGCGTAGGGTCAGAGTGGCTCAGCAGAGTCTCAAGAAGCTAAGCAGTTGAACTCGGACTGCTGCTGCACCAGCGGGCTCCTTGATCTTTGAATGAATAGAGACGGGGCCCAAGGTGAGCCGCGCGAGGCCACGTTGGACAACCTTGTCCGGCGAAGGCGACGTCGCCGGCCACGAAACACGCGGCGCTGGGTCTCGTTTCGAAGGCTGCGCGAGGCTGGCGCTGCACTTAATGACGGCCTCTCGCTTATCGGGATCTGGAAGCAGCTCCACTAGTTCCAAAAGAAGCTGCATATCACCTGAGTGCTTCCCCCAGGAAAGTTGATGTTGCACCGAGCATTGCGCACTGAGCGTTCAGCGCTGACTAAGGCCGATTCTCACATTTGCTGGTATACAGAGTTAAGGTCTCGCGGGGCGAAAGAATGTCAAGCTTAGCCGAGCCTTTAGATAACCTTTGAGCGCAGAAAGAGTAAACTCAGAAGAACAAGCAGGGCTGCAAGTGCAGTACTGCGTTCCTTCAAGAGTGGGTTTCGTTGTTTTACTGAGAGGCGCGCACACGCATGCAAAAAGTATCACGGCGAGGCTGCACACATTAGACACTCAGGTGCTCGCACCTTACTACGCCTCTTCTTCAGAAATGATTCAAAGATGAAAATATAGTCTTGTGACAAAGGGTTTGTGGGAAGCGTGTAGTAGCGGACAAAGAGAAAAAGGTGTACCTCCCAAAGTTTCCAGTGCCTTATTCACAAACTCAGTCGCGGGTAGCACATCGCGCTGATAGTATGAAGAGAGCTGTTTGAACTCGTCAAACCTTTCTCCGAGCCTTGTCTTAACCTTCTTAACCACTGCACTGTTCTTCTTTCGCCTCTCCTGCTCCATGCCTCAAACTGCTCGCGAGAGCCAGCCACCTCATCACACGCCCAACAGAAAAATGCGCCAGATTCCAGGCATTTCCTTTCAATCCGACTAAAATCAACGGTGAAGAGAAGTGATGGCATCCTTGCGACAACATCGACCCATCGCAATTACGTCAGCGGCTGCCGATGGCAGTGAATATTTAATTATGACCCTTTATCACCTCTATGGCATCCCGTGCCAAACATATCTGTCTCCCAAAGCTAAAACCGATGTACTCTATGAGTACTCCGACTGATACGTATGTCGAGTGTAGTTTGGCGGAAGCTATTGCCCTAAACAATGCAATAGCATAAGTTTACGGACAGTATATCACTCTGATTGATGCATGTAAGATTCGAGCGCAACCTATGGACGTACAAATACCGACCTTCTTCGAATAAAGAGGGAAGAATAACCCCCGATCTACAGCCAGGGTTCGTATGGCCAGTGTCCACGCGTATACAAGCGGCGTCAACGAGCTCACAAAACGGAACACATAGGGCAGATACAGAGGCGTCAGGAGTATGAGTGGAATTATAATAATTAAAATTGAGCCTCTCTTGTCTGGTGATCGCTTACCTGATTCACGCACTGACGCGCAACAGAATAAATAAGTTGAACTTGAAAAGCTTCAGTATATAGTGAAAAGATACTTTCTCACGCGGCCACAGGTAGTTTAATGCCGTATCCATCCCACTTCCCAATGGACGTTGCAGGGATAGGGAGAATAATCATTTTCGTAGAACAATTACACTATCATTTTGCGTGCCAGAAGCACTCCATCGCCTTTTGTCGTCGGTCACTTCATTCTCGTTTGTTAGTAGTAGCGCTGCAGAAACCAAACTATGTTCATGTGAGCTATATCCACTTGTCCAGTTCTCCAAACACCAACTCCGCGCTGGCGCGCACGGCAGGATGTGGCACGTCAAGCGAAGGGCGAACGGTACAGTACAGTGGCTGTTCCCATTATGACGCACTTTTTGGATCGTTCCTCAGGACGAGCTCGATAATTCGATATGCGCGCGCAAACGGTCGAGATGTCACCTTGTCAGTCAAGATGAGTTCCCAAAAAACCGAATTTAAAAATATTAAAATCTCGAGCTTCCACAACCCTGCGCATTGGTGGAGGGTCGATACTGCTGTTCCCATTATGATGCAACGCCTTAATATGAGATTTGTTATGAAACAAACTGATCGTTCGGTGCTAGTGTAAAAATATACGGAAAATCTTGATTTGCACCCAAACGTCGTGCCCAAATGAAAATTTTGACCATCCCATGATATATAAATGGGGGTATTTTATATATCGCGCTGGGTCCGCGACGCCAACTCGAATATCATTGGGAGATAATATATGCAGTGTATACAAAACCAAGCTTCGAATCGACAAAAATCAGGGGGAAACACGCTGTAAACAATTGTTTTTTTCGTTACCCGTCCTTTTCTAGCTCCGTTCCGTCATATCGAATATATCACGCGTTTGAACGCTATTTCATGGAATCGCGCGCTATTTTTCCGAGTATTTTACTGGACAGCAAGAGAATTTACATTTGTATACAAAAATCATTTACACCCAAGTTTTATATATCGCGCGATTGGACGATTGAGTGAAATCCCTTGTTTTTATTGCGAAATCGAAGATTCTACTGTCTTAGAATATGGAGTTTGTAATGAAAATCTGAAGTGCGTCATAATGGGAACACGTCATAATGGGAACAGCCACTGTAGCGGTCTCAGGCGAACGGAACGTCTCGCCAGTCGCCACTCGCGTGGGGAAGTGTCGAGTATCCACGTCACAAAGATCGAAGATGCAAAAACAACCGAGCGCGGAATGGGTATCTCAATCCAGTAACTGGTGCGAAGGGTGCAACGTTTCGGTACCTCGGGGTAGTTGGGCCCCACGAAGGTGGGGAGCTGGGGACCGGGGGAGGGGGCTATGGGCTCGGGGAAATGTTTTTGCCAAATACAAATAGGCTTATATTTAGTCATTGATGGACACGCTTGACAGAGGGTGCACTCGGTGAGACGCCGGAGCACACACATATTGGAGGCGCAGAGCATGAAGAGCGCGATACATCACCACACACTTGGAGCTGCAGCGGCAGGCTCGTGCCACCACATTGGCGAACACACGACGGTTGGCGGGTTGAGCTGCAGTACACAACTACCGGGGGACACGCGGGCATTGGAGCAGACACTTGGAGATGTGCCTGCACACACTTGGCGGCTGGCGAGTCGAGACCGCACACGCAACACTGGGTGGCACACAGTTGACACCACTGGTGCACACTATGACAGTGAGCGCACGACGCAGACAGTTGGCGCACACACCAGGGTGGTGGGCGTAAGTCATACATGACACACCACACCTACAGGAGCATGACACATCACGCCCAGAGGCACATCTAGTGCACAGACACTGCAGATGGGTGGGCTCATTCAGTGGGCCAGCTCAGTTACGCACACCGCGGCAGATCTCACAGAGGAGTCACGGGTGGCAGAGCATTTTGTGGCTCAGGCTGCATACACCGTGTAGAGGAGGAGCCGTTGGCTTGTCAGACCACCTGGCAGAGCGAGCATCGCGCACGGACACGCGCTTGGAGAGGGGAGCAGTTGAGACACGCTATTGTCTATTCTACTAATTTTTGGGCGGGTTAACAATACCTAAGAGCGATATTCGAGCACTCTAATATCCACAATAATTCGAGATATTGCATACAACCCATGCTTGGCAATGTTGATTGTAGTTAGTTTTGTGTGTGGAAACTTTAATTTCTGCTACTTGGATGGGTATACCGGGCTGAAATGGTGTTCAAAGTTAGGGCGGGTTGGCTCGAAAATTACGGCGGGTTAATCCCTAACTTCGTTTATTGTTGCTTCGCGTAGGCTACGTGGTGGTCCCAAGGCACTAAGTGACAATATTTGAAGGAAGTTTTATGTTTTGTGACCTTAAGTTTCGATCTAGAGCACTTCCCTATCGGTATCTACCAATCCTCAGCCCAAAATGTGTGGCGTTCTGCCAACTTTTGGGGGGTAATTTCGGAAGGTTGATAAACGCTTGTTGTTCCTACTTTTTGCCCGAAGTCGATTACCAATCCTCAGACCAAAGTGTCTGGAGTTCTGCCAACTTTTTTTGGGTAATTTTGAGGGTTGATAAACGCCTGTTGTTCCTACTTTTTGCCCGGAGTCAATTACGCGCGCGATATCGTAGAAATGCCTAGGTATTGGTAACCCGCCGTAACAACGTGTTACGGCGGGTTAACCCGCCTTTCGCAGAATAGACACTATGGCCGCACATCTTTCCCACTTCGCGGCGGGGGCGATCGCCTATTGGGCAGCAACATGCCACCATCACGCGCAGAGCTGAGGTGGACCCTTGGAGTGGAGGGGCAGTGGATGCTACCTTCGCACGGCGAGAGGCCCAGTCGGGTTGCAGTAGTGGCAGTCATGGGGCTTGGGACTTGTTGAGTTGGAGAGCGGCAGAGGCGAGTTCCGGTTAGCACGGTCACGTTCAGTATGGGAGTGCTTGAGGCGCTGTTAGGTGTAGAGTTCAGAGATCCCCGCTCGGGGCACAGTCTCCGCCTATGTTTGACAGAGTTCGGCAGCAGTCGCACACTTGGAGTGCAGTTACGAGGAGCATCTGCAGCAGTGTGACGTCTGGCATCACCGACGAGCACTTTGAGAGGAGCATCTGCAGCAGTGTGACGTCTGGCATCACCGACGAGCACTTTGAGAGGAGCACCAGTAGCTGTGTGGCGTCTGGGCATCACCGACGAGCACTT
>LGRX02008586.1:0-16171 GCA_001247695.2 Cymbomonas tetramitiformis
CTTCTCGGGCGCGTTGGGGAACGTTACGCGGGGTTAGATAATTATCTAGGATAATGATCTGGCTTAGGAAGTGACTAACACTGGTAGCACGATGAAAACGTGAATAATTAAGTAACCCTTTTACAATTATACGTGACGCCGCATCATCCGCACCAGAAAGTTGGGTATCGTTGGAAAGAGGAGGACGAGCCGGGTGCACTCCGATCAATAAGTCGGGCGCGCATAGTGCGGTGCGGCTAATATTCAAGTTCAAAGCCCTTTTGGGTGTGATAATCATCCGCATTCTGACGATGTTTTCCCCTCGAAGAATTTTCCCTAACTGGAAATCTGGTGTACTCGTGGCAGCTCCAACATCATCGCCCATGAGAAGCATTTTCCGAACCAGTGCTCACGCCGCGATTGGCATGACCTGGCACGGTTGAAATCAGGCAATCTGTCTTTAATTTGAAATCAAATTTATTAGAATTATTGTTCCTGCAAATTCACAATATCGCGAATTTTTATTTCTTTAAAACATACGAAGTCGGGGGGCGCGGTGTCAAGTCCGGGGGGTCCACTCCGAATGCTGTCCGCGTGACAATGAGCATCGCATATGCCGAACCGAGACTGTGGCGTATATTACAAAACATTGTCGTTCTGTACAGTTTTTGTCGTTTTGTACAGTGCTTAACAGTGGTGGCTAATGTTTTTTTCCAGCCACGCACTCGAAAGGTTCTGAATTTCGGACAGAATAAATCGACGTATCAACGAATAAATATGCCGAAAAGACAGTGCACCCACGATGAAAGTACATTTTACCGAGGTTTATGCACCGTGTGTCGTTCTGAGCAATCTCAGATGCGAGCGAAACAACGCGCTCGCATCCCAGATCGCAATACGTACATGAGGAGTGCAAGTAGCTTTCATTTGCGTCTGCAAGAGACGTACTTGCCCGATGTTTCCATCGAGACAAATTGGACAGAGTCTATTTTTAATGACGTTTTCGAAGACAGAGGGCGACTGAGCAGAGGAGTTGCGGTGGAAGCGGAACACGTTCGCCAACTGCTCACCAAGTTCAATGTCACGAACTTCAAAGACTCGAAGAAGATTCAAAGTAGGGTGATAGTTGACTTATTTGCAGCGGGTTCTGGAATTTTGGGACACGTGAAAAATATCCTGCAGACAGATTTTCAAGAAAAGTGTACTCTTATGTCGGTGGACCACCAAGCTATGACAAAGTCAATAAAGGGGTGGCAAGCCAAGGACATCTTCGACCCGAAAGACTGGGGGGGTCTTTTAAATGCGAACTACATCTGCGCACCACCCTCGAGTGGAATGAGCGACTCTGCATTCATTTTCTTCGCAGCTGAGTGCAGGGACTTCTGCGCATTTCTTTTGCCAAAGCACTGGCTCGCTGACCGCAGCTATCCATTGCGGAGGCTTTGGTGGGGACAACAACAAAAGAAGAAAACAGTTTACATTATTCCGTCAGCGAAAGACCTAAGTTGGCATGTGTGCGTGAGGTACATGCGCAAAGGCCTAGACCTATTCGCTGGGAATGGCATGAAACCTCACTGGTCCGTCTTAGTAGAGTCACTCTACGAAGATAAAAAAGCGAAGAAGACAGCAGAGGGGAATGCAACGAGCGAGAGCGACCCCCTAGAGCTCGCGTTGCAAGATGCTGTAAGCCAAGATAGGCTTTTAGATCGCTGTATGCTCGGCATGCACAACCGCTGGATGGCACATGCCGAGATAGACATATGATATAAAGTAAATTTGAATACAAAATATGATATGTCTTGAATGCTTGAAAATGCTTGTGCGTGCTGTGCGTGTGATATGCGTGATAATGAACTTTGGGTTTCTTGCGTGACTTGTGTAGACGTGGGGCCACCACTGTTAAGCACTGTACAAAACGACATAAACTGCACAGAACGACATGATTCTGTACTAAAAACCACTGGCGCAGCACTGGCGCACGAGCGGACTGCCCGCGCCGCCCAAAATGGTCACCATCCCGCATTCGGTTTGTCGCGGGCACTTCGTCATCGTCATAGATTATGGGGTGGGGATGGGGTCTGATTCTGTGTGGCGATTTTATTGAAAGGAATTTTCGCGAATTAATTCCTCCGTTCAACCCTGAATGCACTTAAAATAATAATTTGTCCATGAGAAACATACCGATCGGTCGGATTAAATATCTGAGCGACAATGTCGTTCGTGCGATGGTAAGTGAAGGCCTCGACGAAGACTTGCGCTACTCACCGTCCGAAACGCGGCTATCTGACGGGCGAAACGAATTTGCAGCGTATCGTATGATGAACGATGTGGAGCAGACGTGGCAGAAGATTTTGTTCCTCTCTCCGAACTCTCCAAGACAGCTTTGGGTCACGTTTTCACGATAAAGAAGTGACATTATTATCTCACCCCGCGAAACGTTCCCGAACGCGCCCGAGCTTGAAGCGGTTCTTCAAGTTGTACATCCGTATGGCGGCGTTCTCAGCATCCCACCATTTGCTGGAGCCGAGCCTGCTCTCGTGGTATCCCGCTGGCATCTTGACGTGTTTGTAGCCACTTTTGCACTGCTCGGGGTTGGACTCATGCCAGCCTCCTCCGAAGCAGCGCAAACACTTGGGCTTGTCGTTGTTACGACTGCCCTCTGCCGGCGGAGGTGTGTTGTTGTACGCAGGCTTTTTGGCTCTCTCCGCGACATTCACCTCCTTCTTCATCTTTTTAGAAGGCGATGCGTCCGCCTTCTTGCTGGTCTCAGGGTCGCCTGCCTGCCCGTCCACGGCTGACGGACTCTATCTTCCTGATCGAGTTTTTTATGGCCTTGAGGTCGAGGCCATGCTGCCGGGCTTCCCAGGTGGAATACTGACAGCCGCACCGCCTGGTGATCTCCTGCAGGAAGGTGAGGATCCAGGACTCCGCGCCGTTTTTGAGCTTGTCCTGTACCTCGATGATAGCCTCCAGGTCCTTCCAGGTCACCCGGTTGGGTGGTGGGTACTGAGCCCTCATCAGCTGTTCTTTCACTCGTGTCTGGAAGATCTTGATGCGGAGATTCTCGACGCAATCGTCGATGAAGGTGCGCTAAGCCTCGTCGCTCACCACTTTCCCAGTGTTAAGCTGCATCTCCCTGCGTTGACACATTTTCATATATGTTAGCCCATCTTGCCCCAGTTCTTGGGGCTTCTGGGTCAGGAGATCAACTTTCTCCTGAGTCCCCTTCATCATGAACTTTTTGTCAAGCGCGGCAATGAAGCCCCTGAGGGCGTAGACGTACTGCGTGTCATGGGTGCCATCTTGCCCCGTCAACCCCTTCAGCGAGGTTCCATTAGTTCGATACTCGTTGGAAACTTCTCCTTGAGCGTCCTGGGCTGTTGCTGGCCTCGCGATCACCCACGTTGCGCCAGCATTCATCTCATTGAAGGGGGGCCTAGCACATGGGATGGAACCCTCGAGTGGGCCGTGTACGCTGGTGTCCTTGAGCACCCTATCCATGTTTGAAGCCACTACGCCCCCGCTTTCATAATTCTCACGCCACCAGCTGAGCGCTGGTGAGTTCTCGCCATCTAAACACGCGGGGATGATGTCCCACAGTGTCTCCCAGTCAGGAGGTGTGTCCCTCAGGGCTTTCTTTTGCTCTTCAGTGAGACTGGCGTTCGTCACGGACCTGAGCCTCTTCCTGATGTTGGCGTTGTGCTGGCGCCTGAAGTTTTCGCACATGAGGGCGAAGTCCCTCAAGAACTTCGGCCGGTCTTCTTCCTTGGTGCCCGTATATATGGGCAAAGTGCCAAGGGAAAGGCGAGTGGAGTCGCTGTAGTCCATCTCTTCCTCAAATATCACCGTAGGCTCCCGGGCTTCAGCCTCAGGCTGTCCTCCGCCGGCTGCTGTCTGTTCTTCCAGCTCGGGAAAATGCTGGCTCGCCCGTGCCGCTCTTTGGGTACGTCTCTCGGCTCGTTGCTGCTTCTGGAGGTCAGTAATCGACTCCGTTGCTGATTTCCCGGTAGTGGGAAGGTGCCAAGGTGACAGCCCTTTTCACTCCACACTTCCAAGCTTACCAGTACGGATGAATCCGTCCCTGGCCTCACCTTTTAGTGCTTCGCTCTAAGTAGCAGTCACTGCAAGGCCATACTCGCTCATGAATGAGGTGGTGAGTCTCGTGGGTGATGTGACCCCTGTTCTGCTCGACTCCTTCAAATTTGCCAGCACAGATAATTTCGCTCCTGGTCTCACTGGCCATTGTTCTGCTCCAGCAGGATGCTATCTCCCAGAATAAGCCAGAATGCCACAATGAACGCTGTCGTAATAATAAGCACTGAAAATCCCGTTTCGCTCTACGCCTTCAGGCGTACCAGTGCGGATAATTCCGTTCCTGGCTTTACCATCCGGTGTTTCGCTCCATCAGGATGCCGTCTCCCAGAACAGTCCAGAATAGCATCATAAAAGCTGTCGCAATAACGAACACTGAGACCCTGGTTCCGCTCTACGCCTTCAGGCGTACCATTACGGATAAATCCGTCCCTGGCTTTACCATCCAGTGTTTCGCTTCACCAGGACATCACCAGGATAGCCCAGGATATGACCATAAACGCTGTCGCTGTGTCTCGCATGGCTGCTGAACCTCGAGTGTCACAACAGTCTGCTTCACTCAACCCCTTCCAAACTTACCAGTACGGATAAATCCGTCCCTGGCCTCACCCTTCGGAAGCCTCGTTCTTCAGGACTGCTGTCTCACTCTCGGAATTACAGACGACATGTCTGTAATAAAGCACATTTTTGTTTTGTAAAAGACTGAAGATTACAGTTCTGACGCCAACATACAAGCACAAGTCCACAAAATGTATAACTTCACAAGCAAAAGAATGTCATATATCGTAAATTGCTATATCATAACACTGCTGTTTTCGCGGTCTGAGCGAGCACTTCCTTTTTCGGGACTCGCTGTTACGAAGGCAAAACAAAAATGAGCGTCTGCCTCACCCTGCTACGCCGCCCTACATATCACAGCTGCTATCTCCAAACAAGGTGTAACACCCATCCGTACTTCCGTACCCTGTCACTGCTGTAACCACTCGCGCGTATCGTACTGCGCGTGTCATATGTTCGTCACAGAGACTACTGTCCCAAGTGTCACAACCCGGCTAAGGTACACGACACGCCGCGGTTTGTGACGGCTTGCACAGCTCTCTACTTAAGGTAACTCGTCCGTACCATGCCACTTCATGTGTTCAGTCATTTGCTGACTGCAACAACCAATCAGCTGGGATATGTCATCAGTACTTATTCAGTACTTATGTTTCTGACTGTCACCTCCCAAGTCTCTCATTTGAATACTCACAGATTTGCTGATGTGACTGTATAACTGAGGTCCTCCTCGATTCCCTCCAGATATGTTCGACTGATCGAATCCTAAATGGTCTCCCACCAATTCTCTCAAGTCTGATCTGCTGTGGGTGCAGATATTCAAATGTCACATTTGAGTCAGTCGGTCACCTTTGTCAATTCTGCCAGTCACCTGTGTCATTCGGTCATGCTGGTGACTGTCATCATTTCCGGTTGGTGACTGTCATCGTTTCTGTCACTCGTCATTCTGACACGTCTGTCTCTCGTACTGACTCGTGATGTACCCTAGTACAAACTGCCTATAGAAAGCTACAACGCGTCAACCTAAAATAAGTAGTATAGAAGCGATAAAATGGTCCATGACCTATTGGAATAAATGGCTGACCTGCGAACAAACAGGTAGTAGAAGCAGCCACACGAAAACCGTGATGGACGAAAGGTCCAAGTGAATAACATAACACATATAATATGGTATTTTGTTATTGAAGGCCGTATCGTCAAGTCACTTGTAGCGCTTCATGACACCGAATAAGTGATACAAGTGAATTATTGCAGGTCAGTGCGGAGGCCCCGCCACCCGCTGATGTGGCAATTTCAGCATGGGCGTATGCAGTCTCACAGCGAGCTGCTGTTAGGAGGTAGGGGGGTGCATGCGCAGATCGGTGGCGGAGGCACAAGGTAAGGCCAGAAGGAAGATATCGTATTCGGTCGACCATTCTTAGCCCGTTGGGGCAGCCTTGTGGAACACCGGATGTGTAAGGGGTGGTCAACCTCATCTTTTGAGACGAGTTTTTGGCGTAGGCTGGGAGCCAGCAGTGGGTGGCTCAGAGCGTAGGCTAGTGGTTGTGGGCGGGGTAGCAGTGAAGCCGGCTTCAGGCCACAATAACAGCAGTGCGCAGGCACGTGCAGTTGCAAAGGCGCTCAAGTAGCACACCCATTGAAGCTTAGGGGGTCCGGTTATTCTCCACGAGTGAGATCCGGAATATCCGGATTTGCGTTCCGAAGTGTGTGGCTGTGTGCTGAATCCTTTCGTCATCGGTGCGGATACAAAAATGCAGTCGATCTTTTGTGGCTATCTGGTGTTAAAGGAATCGGTCCAAGCCACACACATCCTAGTAAAAAAAATAAAGTGTGAGGTAGGTGGCAGCTCATCTATCTGTGCACTGCAGGTCCGTTATAAAAATTATCAAATTGTCCCATGTAGATACGACGGTTATGTGTGCATATGTGATCTGATCCGTATCGATCGCTCACATCCACGTGCGCACATTTTGAGAGATAGTTCGACCCTGTCACAAGTCGGATGACAACTCGTCACACGGTCACACGCTCCGCGACGCGCACGGGCAAGAAATTTCCTCTGCAGACAGTTTGTGTTCGAGAAGGTCCTTTGTAACAAGTTGTCAGGTCGGAACTAGACGATCTGTCGTTGAAACCGAAGGTTTTGTAGTGATATTTTGGTCCGAAGCCGACGTTTTGTTGACAAGCCTCGAAGTGGTATCGGGAATCGTATGATGCCCTCAGTTGTATCAGCCAAAAAATACAACAAACTGTGCATCATGGAAATGCTACTCTTGTTCAGCAAGTGTGAGGCTGCCATTGTGGTAATTAGTATGTCTATTTGAATTGCGGTCTTATTAAATACACAATATATTGTGCCCCCTACAACGCCAAAAACAGGCCACACGACACCTAGTCGCCATCCTTATTCAAACTGATAGGTTGCATCCTTTGTTATGATGTCCAGCCGATAATGTTACAAGGGCACTAATTTCCTTTGCACACTATTCCCCGCTAAAATCACTTGGTTACTGCAACCAACACTCAAGGTATCAAGCTTTTACTCACACTAGGTGTGGACATGTAAAAGTTATGCCGATAGCATGCACCACCGTTGGCAAAGACCACCGAGCCGACATCTGGCAGGGCACTTATTGAGAAAGGATAACACCCGATATCCCGATACAGATGTAAGACCGCAACCCTTGGCCGGCCTTCACCTATAGAGCACCTTCAAAGCTGAGGAACCTTATGTCGGTACGATTCCACGAGAGGAGCAAGCTTTCGCCACTATTTGCCGGGAACACGAGCGTGCAACGATCCCAAGTTTGCGCGCCCCAGGAGTAAGGGTCAGCGTTGAGCTGAATACGACCGAATTCCGGCGGACAAACATATCTTCCCGATGCCGCAAGAACTTCCGCCTCATCCAGCTTTGCTGAGAAGGTGTAGCGGCCGCTCGGAACGTTCGGATCGCCGACCACCTTCAAGCAGATGAGTTTCAGTCCGCCAGGTTTCTCAAAATATCCACGTTGAGGACTTGGTGTGCACGTATCCGACAAAAAAGTATATAAAAGCTCGAGGCCATGAGAGCCGTAGCTGGCCACCCAGAGCCGATTGTGCAGGGCTTGGAGGGAAGCGGGGATCCTCGCTGAGCCTCCGGGGGGCCCGCAGCTAGGGTTGCGTGGGACTGTCGCGTTCAGGGAGGGAATATTCCGACTTAAGAGCTGGAGCACCAGCACGCTCTTTCCTCGATGAAGGTATATAAGCAGTAGCTCCACCGGTTCCGGATGGTGAAAAGTATCGCAGCGTTCATCTCTTGCGCGCTGTGCCAGTTCGAGAAGGCTTGCCTTGTTGTTGATAGATGTCGAGCTCGCGTATTTATGAGTGCAGCCAACCAGCCGCAGGATTTCCACAGGTTGTTCAAGGTCCCTTGAAAGGGCGCCTACAGCCTGTTGCGAGCCAACACGATCCGCTGACGGCAAGGCCGCTGCTTGAGCTGGACTCAATAATCTGCGAAAAAAGCGTTGTACGCACGTCTCCCGCGAATTCAAGCCGGGAAGCGTTCTATTGAACACCCCACGTGCCGCGCCGGCAGAAGGGCATATACCGACTTCAAGCAGGGTGTCAAATTGATTCGAAGTCTCTCTGTATGGGAACGTGGAAAATTTCAGCTCCTCAAAACAGATGCGAGGACCCATTTTGTGGACGACGCTCCGCACACGAACCAAACCACCGCGCACCTCGTTGCCCAAAAGACTAACATCCCCAAAGTCTTTGCTTGCACCAAGTGATGTAACCCCAACTTTACGCCATAACCCATGTAAGTCACCATGAACGTACAGGAATCTGAAGCACGCCTTCCAACTGCTTAACTGATACTCGCTTCGGATATTTTTAAGCCGGTCAGCGCATATTGAAGTCCTCGAAATTAAATTCAGCCAGAGTGGCTCAGCGTTCGTGATCTTCCGCAAACGCTGGCATACCGCCAGGCAAGAGAAAACGTCCTCAGCTGGAAGATGGCACAAGATAGACTGCAGAACGTCATCGACAAGCTGTTCGAAACAAGTCATGGGAAGTGCTTGAGGGGAAAGTTGGGAGGTCTCAAATCTGCCAGTCAAATGTGTAAAGTCGCAAAAAAGTCGCAAATTTTAAATAACGCTTATGGGAAGTAGAGATTACGCCTGCAAACTCAAAACCAAGCTGCAAGCACGTCTTCCTTTTTCGTTTTTGTAGTCTCAAGTCTCTCTCCTCTTGCTCTTGTACATCTCGATCTGCTCAAAAGCAAGAAGCTTGTAGACGACGAGAGCGGAGAGGTTCAGGTTGCAAGCTTTCCACCAGAAAGAGGCTTTCCACCAGAAAGAGAATTTGACATTTAAGATTTATAGGGGGTGTCCACGTGAACGTACAGGTGGGGGAAAAATGAAGGCGCGGTGCTTTTGACCCTCCCGTCTGCGTCTACATCTCCAGGTCTGGTGTCATCATTGAAACGGTCGGTCCAGATCCCCGCGCCGGAGAGTGGACACAGTAACACAAACAGTAATGCATTAGAAAATGTTGAAGTAAATCGCCCTTTGAATTTTACATATTTTATTAGCTCCTTTACACCCAACTTCTTTGACAACCTGTACACTTCTAGAATATTCTTGAATCTACCTGTATCTTGATACGAGCGCACAGCACTTGTTTAAGTCTATTTCGGCTGTGTGATCAGGGATGTGTATCTGAGCATAAGATGTGGATACACAAGTTCCCACTGCTTTGCAACGGTTCAGACATCTCGGGTGATCGCATCTGAGTGATCTTTCGCAAGGCACCTGCACACCTGCATATAAAGTGGAAAAGATGCTTATCGCCATTGCTGACTGCGTCATTTTAGCGCTGTATTTGGCGACTACCATCGGAGTGGGTTTCTTTTTCTCCCGCAAGACAGAGAATACAGAAAACTTTTTTCTCGGAGGACGAGGCCTACCTGGTACTGTCTTTGCTTTACGCACAACAAGCTTTTAGACCCTGTATACATGCCTTGCGCCAGTCTATGTTTCTCATCCGTGTTGACTCGCACGAACGGCCCAGGTTGGGCGGTTGGATTCTCTATATTGGCCACTGCCGTAAGCTCCGTCACGTTTCTGGCGTTTCCTGCGACCACCTACATAATCGATTATCGCCTTTACCCAAAAGATTTCGTGTTTCCTTTGGTATTTCTCCACGTTTCGTCCCCCTTCACGCTCAGCCACGTTCAGACAGTGTTTGCGTCCGCTTTCCGAGTAAATATTCATTGCTCGAACATGTTGAGATATGTGAGGCCGTGTTTCGAACACTCAATATTCGAGCATCTCTACTGTACGCTTTCATCAACTCTTCTCACCGTCGGCCCAGACATATGTACAGCTTTGTCGCTTCTCAATACTCTTATATTATACGTCAAACACCTATATGAATGCGTCCAACATACCATAGATCGCATCTTCCGCATAGCAGACTTCTGAATGTAGATTGCCCGTTTATCTGCAAACCCGCTACGAGATGCTATTGAGAACTTTAGTTATTTGTGACGTTTCACAGGTGTCCATTTTTGCGGCGTACTACATAGCACCTGCTTATCGCCGGAGGCCAGGTTGCGTCAGCGCGTTTCAGATCCTCGAAGATAGCTTCGGCAGGCGCCTTCCATCCCCCTTCTCGCCACCCACCCCAACTTCCTCAGAGCGAGCACAGCATCTTTCCCGTCTCATCCCGTGCGAATCCTACGAGAATTTGTCTTGGAACCGCGGAAAGGGTTAGAGGACAAGACGGGGCGCCCATGCCTTGCTTTATGCCCGAACCAGCCACTTTAGAGAATCGAATTCCTAACGTTTGGCCGCTTGTAGCCCCAACGATCTTGACGTCACGCGTATCTGTATACAGGCATCGTGTGCCGTCTGTACGGAGCATTTTCGTACGTGCTGATGAACTTCCTCAAGCTGGGCACGGTACTCTATTTGCTCAGCATTCCGATCTCCATGCTGTTTGAGACCTCCCAGATCGCCGTCATCCTCGGATGTGGCTGTTTCGTGGCGGTCTACTCCATGGTAGCGCTCCTCTACCCCTGAAACAACCCCAATACCCCTTAAGATAGGCCTTTGCTCGAGGTTCGTTTCTCGAGTTGAGGAAGTTCACTGATAGGTATGTATGCCGGCGAACTGGACGCAGGCTGGGGGAATACAGGCGGTCATCTTCACGGATGTCTTGCAGGTGCACGCCACCTGGTCCCCGCTTGTCAGCCCGTCCTCATGCAGGAGATGCTGCTGGTTTTTCTAAGACTCACAGTTGAACAACAGCCTGCCTGCATGTCCAGTCCCTGGGCTCCTGCATCTCTGTCACATGTCTGGCGGCCAACAGCTCTTCGCATCTCCAGTCCCTGGGCTCCTGCATCGCTGTCACATGTCTGGTGGCCAACAGCCGGTGTGTCCAGTCCCTGGGCTCCCATCGCTGTCACATGTCCGGTGGCCAACAGCTCTTGGCATCTCCAGTCCCTGGGCTCCTGCACATCGCTGTCTATGTCTGGCGGCCAACAGCTCTTCGCGTCTCCAGTCCCTTGGCTCCTGCATCGCTCTGAGATGTCTGGTGGCCAACAGCCTGTGTGTCCAGTCCCTGGGCTCCTGCATCGCTGTCACATGTCTGGCGGCCAACAGCCCGTGTGTATCCCCCGTCCCTGGGCTTCAGCTTAGCTGTCATTTCGCTCTCACATGTCTGGCGACCAACAGCTCGCCTGTGTCTCCCAGGTCCTGGGCTCCTGCTTCACTGTGAGGTGTCTGGCGACCAGCAGCTCGCCTGTGTCTCCAGTTCCTGGGCTCCTGCTTCACTGTGAGATGTCTGGCGGCCAACAGCTCGCCTGTGTCTCCAGTTCCTGGGCTCCTGCTTCACTGTGAGATGTCTGGCGGCCAACAGCTCGCCTGTGTCTCCAGTTCCTGGGCTCCTGCTTCACTGTGAGATGTCTGGCGGCCAACAGCTCGCCTGTGTCTCCAGGTCCTGGGCTCCTGCTTCACTGTGAGATGTCTGGCGACCAACAGCTCGCCTGTGTCTCCAGGTCCTGGGCTCCTGCTTCACTGTGAGATGTCTGGCGACCAACAGCTCGCCTGTGTCTCCCGTCCTGGGCTCCAGCCTTGCTGTTTAGCTTTGCTGTTACATGTCTGATGGCCAGCATCCAATCTGTGTCTCCAGTCCCTGGGCTCTGAGATGGATGTTGCAGCAGGGACAGATGTTTGCGGCACTTTTGGTTGATGCTCTGCCTGTGTTCCATGCTTATTTGAGGGTGCTTTGATGGAGGGTCCTAGTATGACAGATGCATGCGGCATGCCGTACAGTGGGCTGCACTGATCGGGCAAGAGTTCTCCGGGGCGGGCAGGGGGTAATTCTGCTGGTCGGGCGTGGTGGCATGCGGCGTGGCTATTGGGGGACTCCCTGGGGGACTCTCTCAAGTGTTGAAGGTGTGTGCTGCCACGTGGATCGCTTCCAAGTGAATATGCAGGGGCTCCTGGCTGTCAGCTTCTCACGTTCCTCGTTTTTCCGCTGACCTCTTGCTCTGTTTGCTTCTGCCGTACCTCCGCCGGCTGGAGGCTTGCTCCGTGAAAGTCTCTCATGCATTTGCGCACTCCCCTTGGTTTCCCCTTGCTGCCAGCCACGCCACGGCTTCGAGAAGTGAATTCCACCTGGCGCAAAGTGCTCGTCCCTACCCATATTTCAGACAAGGCTCAGGGAGAGCGCTCGGCCGCGGAACTCCAGCTCATGAGTCTTGCTGCGCCCAGCTTTGGGAGCCGCCCTGGACGACGATTTGGGTTTTTGGCTGCTGCAGGAGGCAGAGGCGGATGACAAGCTTTCGCTGGGAGCCATGGAGTGGTCCTGGGAGAAGCGTACGGTGCCGACCGTGATGCTGTACGGCTTAGTACACTACACCGGGCGCATGGCAGGTAGGCTCCCTTCTCCAGCTGGAAGTGACGAGTATGTGGCGAAGCCGTGGAGCAGATGCGGTGCCCCTCCCGCTTCTCAGGCCAGAGCTCTTGGTGGCTTCCTGCAGCAGCCTTCGGGCCTTGCTCCCGGAGTTGGATGCCTCCGGTGGCCCTTCAATCACGGTGCATGTGTGCGTGATGCGCGCGCAGGCTATCAGGATACTGTGCAGCGGTATCTGTGCACTTCCTCGCTCAAGGAGGCACGCCGGGCGATCGCACTCTCAGCAGTGTTGAGTGTCCCCACCTGGGGACTCTTCTACTTTGTAGGGACGTGCTTGTACGTCTTCTACAAGCACCACGAGAGCTCCCTGCCAGGTGTCGCCCCCAAGGAAGGTCTTATGTGGTTGATGTTCTCGACGCATGCCAGAAGACAACGCTGGCCGTGGCCGTTAGCGTTAGGCCAAGACATGAAGGTCTTGGCCGTGATAGCAGATGTGCGGTACACACAGCAGCATGCCACCATGCTTCAGTGCGGGGTCGATGCGTACTGCCCTGTCAGACCTGGCTCAGCGGGTGCTTCAGTGCGGGGTCGATGCGCACTGCCCTGTCAGACCTGGCTCAGCGGGTGCTTCAGTGCGGGGTCGATGCGCACTGCCTGTCAGACCTGGCTCAGGGTGCTTCAGTGGGTCGATGCGCACTGCCCTGTCAGACCTGGCTCAGCGGGTGCTTCAGTGCGGGGTCGATGCGCACTGCCCTGTCAGACCTGGCTCAGCGGGTGCTTCAGTGCGGGGTCGATGCGCACTGCCCTGTCAGGCCTGGCTCAGTGGGTGCTTCAGTGCGGGGTCGATGCGCACTGCCCTGTCAGACCTGGGTCAGTGGGTGCTTCAGTGCGACAGACTACCTTACGTGGACCCTGGTTTTGTGTTATTTGTGAGCAGAGGGTACAGAGGCGGATGCGGTGTTCCCTCATTTCATCTTGCACGAAATGCCCACGGGCTTCACCGGCGTGGTAATTGCAGGTGTGCCACCTTCCTCATTGCTACATTCCCTGCCATCATCTAGGTTCTCATCCCTTCCTCCGATTGCAGCCTCTCTCTCCTTTCCTCCCTTCACCGCCGCTTACATGGCCCCCCTCCTTCCCCTGCAGCTGCGATCTTTCGCGACTCTCGGCTGCCTCTACTCGCCGATGAGCCCTGTTGGCGGGGTATGGGCGCTGTGGCTGGACGTGCCATCAGGTGTGCTAGCGGCGGCCATGTCATCGATGGACTCCAGGTGGGTTCCGTGCTGCTGGCACCGCCCAGCTTGTGATGCTTCACATCCCAAGTGCATGTTCTGACAGAGGGGGAGCACTACAACATGCAGTGGATAGGGCAGCTTTCAAGGAAATGATCGTTGTTTGGCACTGGAGCACTCACATGCCGATTGGGCCGCCTAAGATAGCCCTTTTGAGCTCCCCTTGCCCTCGCCAGCGCTTTGTGCTGTGACTGAGCCAGGCCCCCCAAAATGGCTCGGGGCATCCCAGCGACATGTGGTATACTGGTTGAAGTACATTGAGTAATCCCGACCAGTGAATATTCCAGATGGCATGGTTGAACGGTCCAAAGAAGCAACGTAGAGAAGCATCGAGTTTTGTTGGGAATTTTATTCTCAGTGGAAGGGCCAAATGAAGTGTGCGGATAGGCGTCGAAGAATTAAATGCACTGTCTCAAATCAGCTATGGATATTCTGTTTTACGTTGATTGCTATACTTATTATTCCTCCTCTACAAGGGGCGAGTGAGAGGAGAGGACGTCAAATCGGATGGCTCGACCCAGATCACTCTGGGCTCTGTGTTTTGGGCAGCACATTTTCCCTCCTGATTCCACTCTCGGAAGAGCACGGGGGGATGCGATTTGTTGGGTGATGTAGCCTGAATTCTGTGTCCGCGGTGGTCGTCACCGACATTTGCAAGCGCTGCTGGTTGAGAGGCTGCTCTGACCGCACCTACCTCGTTGTTGCTCGAGTGGTACTGTGCCCTTTGCCCACCATCAACAAGAGGCTCCAGCCAGACTGCTGTGGCACGCAGATCAATGAATTAGAGCATTCATCCTGCTTCATCCAAGGCTCAGCAAACGTCTCCAGGTCCAAGGCTCAGCAAACGTCTCCAGGTCCAAGGCTCAGCAAACGTCTCCAGGTCCAAGGCTCAGCAAACGTCTCCAGGTCAAGGAGCAATCACAGTGACAGCGCTGCTAGCTTTGCAGCGATTTGTATTACACTTTAGTTTTGATAATCGGAGACTTTTGAAAGCGGCCGGCGTGAGGTGGTGGAATCCTTGCAGGTTAATGCCTTGACAGCAGCAGTGATGATTGGGGTGGCAATCATGTTGGTATTGGTATCCAAGGTGCGCTTCCTGTCCGATCTAAATTGCACACCAGATTGGGTGCTCTCCTCGTAATATATGAGTGGAGCTCCACAGGAGATCACACCGCGCGCCTCTGGGCCGCCACTCCATGCCTTTTGGCCCACCGCACCACGCGCCGCCTCTGGGCCGCCACTCCATGCCTTTTGGGCCACCGCACCACGCGCCGCCTGCGGGCCGCCACTCCATGCCTTTTGGCCCACCGCACCACGCGCCGCCTGTGGCCCGCCACTCCATGCCTTTTGGCCCACCGCACCACGCGCCGCCTGCGGGCCATGCTACCCCACGTAGGCAGAAGTCTGCCATTTGGGGGAATTCTATCTTTCTAGCGCACCCATCAGTGCTCCGAAATCGGAAAGTGTACATCACATACAAGTATACCTGCCATGAGCGGGCCAAGCTCATGCCGCCGTTTGCAAAAGCATGTGCCTTCTTCATGCCAAGTGTGTCACGATGGTGGTAAGGCCGTGTCGCCGCATGGAAATGCATGGCATCTTCCTTCTGAATATGGCATGATGGTGCGGAAGACATGCGCAGCGTTGCGAGTGCAGGTCACCGTCCTATTTCCCCAACAGATGTCCGTGCCGGCGATGGTTGGCACTTTTCAGGGGTGCCTAGGACAGGAGGAGAAACCTTCGTGACTCTGTGAGGGCTTGTCCTTGCGGGGACTTCACTGCAGCTGGGTTTCCCCTGTATCTTTGCCTTGCCTGGTGTTGAGCACCAATATGCGAGCGAGGCACCAAAAGTCTAAGCGGGTCGTGTGGATTCCATCTGTCATTGAGTGCAGCTGTAAAGTTCCCAAATGCTTCTCACATCCACTGGGATGGTAGTGGGCTGGCTCTTGTCGGCGGGCCTCATGCCGGTCAGTGTGTCACCGTCCTAGGGAATCACGGGGCATCAAATTGCAATACGCGCCATATTCATGCCATCATTGTGAAATTGGCATCCTCATCACGGCAGGCGAGATCTCCGCAGAGCATCAAGGAACCCTGATGTCTTGGAGGGTGTGGCGAGGGGCTCTCGCCTTGAAGGAGTCCATCAACGATGCATATAACGCCATGGTGGGCGTCCTCGGTGGTGCCTCCACGGCACTCTTCCTGCTTGCTCTCCTCGGACCGCGCCGTACCCACCTGGGCAACGTCTCTGCAATCTTCGGTGCGAGGGCGACGCCACTCTTAGAAGAGCCTCCACCCTGCCTCACGAGATGACAGCCTCCCCCCTGCCTCACGAGATGACAGCCTCCACC
>LGRX02008587.1:0-46924 GCA_001247695.2 Cymbomonas tetramitiformis
GCATCATATTTATGAGTCAATTGAATAATTTCCCCTACAGGATCGTCCACGCGTGTGCTAGAGGGGCGTGCTTAAAGGGTGCGCTTTTGATATGTTTTTTTATCGAAATCGTCGAAAAAAAGATGGTCCTCCCACAAGGACCATAGTCTTTAAGCGTCCTAGCGGTTGCATGGTGCGCGGTGTTGGCCGCTCATGGTCGCACACCTTGCGTTTATGACCAAATATGAAAACTTAGTTGGATAGTCCACACTCTAGTCGCCATCTGAGCTCTCGTTTACCGTGGCGGCTGATCACTCCCGAGTGAAATAAGGATTTTGTGATTTTTGCACTTCTAATTTTAACTTCGCGTCAAGCTAACGAGTGCACATCGCTCACATACTTGCCCATATGGCTTATGTTAAGCTTTCAAAAAATCATTTTATGGATATACTTCAAAGGTTTAAGCACCATACGCTCCTACCACACTATGAATGCACTCTAGCGGGCATCGTGGATAATGGGTCATGTTTGCACCGATTACACAGGCATTCTACGGTCAGTTGTGGATTCCGCGGAATGTCGCGACATTGCCCGTCACTTCCGCAACGTCTTTCTCGAAGAAAATCTCAATAGCACCCTCGGACATTTCGTGAAATATCGACGGCTGTATCTGGATGGTTTCGACCTAGTAATGCATTCTACAACCGGAGATCTTTTGCGACAGACATCGTGCAGTGGAGATCGATACTCTCTCGATGGCTCTCCAATAGCACCCTCGTATGATACCGCGGGAAGACGTGAGTGAGGCCACTCGAACAGGTTGCGGAATTTGAATATTCTGACCCACGCATGCTATCCCTTTCAAAGCAGTGAGACAAGGTAAGAAACAATAACAGTCGGGCATATAAAGCATTTTTTTCAACGATGAATGGCCGTGTTGCTCCTCCTGCAAGGAACAGTGGTCGGATAGGAGCCCTTCAAAGCCCGTTGTCGGGACAATCCCCCGGAGGCGGGGCTAATAATATTAGTCCTACTATCCGCAATATGAGGGCTGATGATTGGAGTGAACGCGGCGCCGGTAAGTTAAGGATGAATTTCAAAGCTAGCATATATTATTAGTTGCTATCAGTTTTCTGATGCCGAGTATGCATACGTAGGAGAAGACTTTGATGATGACAGCGTTCCAGAGTACGTCACAAAGAGCGCTCTGGACGAGAGTAACACTTGCGGAGAAGTTGCACGTGCAATCATGCGCTTTTGTTTCACACGCGATAGAAGTGTCCAACATGGTAGTAAGGATAAGGGTGATGTGAGCCTGTCACAAGTTAAATCTGTTGTGAACTATTTCGCCAAGGAGCATGCACACGACGACTGGAGTAAAATAAGTGTGCAACGTTTGATGCGGCAGTTTTGGAATTTGTTTCCATACCCTGAATGGTGCGATAGTTCGCCCGCTTCGTTAAGGGAATACACGAGAGAAGGACGAACCGTCCTGCGCGGTATTAGGTGGAACCGTGATAATATGAACTCCCAAAATATTTTCTGTTTAGTAGCGGTAGAGTCAGAAGACGCGAAAACCGTTTGCGAATTCGCAAATAAACAGTGCATCACGATACCTGTGAACGCCTTCTCCGATTTCGAGAAGGTGAGCGCGCCTGCCACAACCCCGAAAACGCAACATACCCAAACGTTTTTGTTCTTCGTTGGTGACATTCGTGCAGTGTTTTCTTTCCTGTCCAGGACGGTCCTCTGGGTATCAAGAAATTTGCCTCCATACAATGCTCGCCCGTAAAACGCCGCGCTCCTCTTGAAGACGCGACGAATGTTCCCGCAGAACCTGTTAAGCTAGCCAGATACGAAGACGGTACGGAGATTGAGGACGACCTAGAAGCTGTCGCCGCACAAGGTGCTTATGTCCTCGCTCAGGGGCAGGAACCAACCATATCTTGTTCCATAGGCGTACACGATGGGGATAATGGCAAAGAGCTTCACTTGGTTTTGGGGGGTGCGCCCATGATCGACCACACCACTGTGAAATTCTTCATCCGGAAGAAGACTGTAAACACCAAGAACTTTGGTGCTTTCATTCAACCGCAGGTGAGCTCGTGATGGAGTCTTCCGATTTTTATGTTCTTCACTGTGTCGCTGACAAGTGGTACGTGGCTTTTTGCAGATCTACATCCAAGGCGCGTGTGTTCAAGCCCCTGAGTTGCGTTCACTGAGAGCATCGTTGACACACTGTGAGCTGAACCCTAGCAAGTGGTCATTGCGGAGAGTATTGTCTCACTTCATCCCTTCTGGGCATGAGGTTGTTCATGATGTGAACTTGAGTAGTTGTTGGATGGCCAAGTGTGGCCTTTACATCTTAAAGCTAAAACTAGAAAGCAGCATCGAGAATGAAGAACTTTTGAGCGCACCAACGTGTGAAGCTATTTAGTCACGGACCTGATATTTTTCAATACGATTAAAGAATAAATATTTCCCACTCACTTGTTTGGTTATGCGTTCGCGGTGGTATGAAGTGCCTGGGTGTATTGTTGTGAAGTGCTCAGCTGTATTGTTATCAAGTGCTCAGCTATACTATTATGCAGTGCTCTTTCATTATTAGTGTATGGAAGGGGCTGTTGTATCACGATATGTATCATATCAGTCTCGTTTTTGGCAGAACATCTCACGATATGTACCTTAAATTTTTTTTTGGCAATAATAGTATCCATTGGGTATTTAAGTACATGGAGCCAAATTATAGTTATATTCATTTCGAACTTGGCGGCTAATACATAGGGTTCCATTCAAAGTCAAAGTCGTTATCGTGTGGTGGTAGTCAGATCGAACATTTGTTTGGGTCGCCCGTAGGGATTCGAGCTTTGATTAAGTAAGTAATTTGCCCGGGTTTTTGATATATATCACGAACATTTTGATATATCGTTTGATAGCGTAGGCGCAAAACTCCGTAAATGACGGCACTTTACGTGTGGCACCGCCCTCGTATTCGCAGACACAGGACAAATGACTAATGTCACTAATGTGTAATGCTCAATTTGTACCAATCAGACTTCATCACGATTTAGAAATGGTAAACTAGAGAGTTTCCAGCAAGTTTTGAACAATGTTCTGAACACCAAATCCAACAGGGTCATCATCCATGCTGGAATCGTGACGGACTCTCGAGTGTCTGTTCAGAACAGAAATTTCTGATCACCTAACACTGACGAGGTGATCGGAAACTTTCGTTCTGAACACTGTTCTGAACACGCTCCGGCGAGGAATTATGACAGGTTCGCGAATTTTATTATGACACAGTTTTCGATGTACACGCGAGCGATTTTTGTACAGGCAAGCGATTTCCGTCATTTGTTGTCCATGTCATCCTGTTCGATTTGGTGTTCAGAACACTGTTCGAACTCCTTGCTGGAAACTCTCTACTGATGCAAAATGCAAAATCCACATGTCATACCCGTTGACTACCCTGAGAAGATGCCAGGTACAATTAAACAGTCACTTCGAAGACCTCAACAGTCATTTTGTGAAGTCAAAAAATAGAGCACAGCTCACTGGCAATTTTAGTCGACTGCAAAATTAATATGTAAACAATGCCAAATACTGTCGATATATTTGTCCGTTCTTATAGGCATGGAAATCCTTGGATAGAATGCTACCAAATACCAAGCACCTTAACCTTTGATTATGCTTGGGTACGGTGTGCAGGTAAAAAGCTTCTGCAAGCTGGGTTTGACAAGGATTTCATTTGGACAACTTACAAAACAGATTTGGCAGATTCCAAAAGAGAGGGTCAGTGTATTTTTGATTCCTACACCAGTGCAGAATCTTTGTTCCATCAGGTGAGGACCGTGCCGTTTCTTCTAGATTCTTTTGGAGCTCGAGGGGCTGCTTTCATTAAAGAGAAGTCGATACCTGTGCCGATTTGGGAGGACGCGCCGGCTCAATCTTTTCCTGCTGCAGTCCATGAAAACAAAGAAACTCCGTTAGAAGTTTCCATGAAAGCTTTTGGGGATAAGAGATTCCTCGATGGACTTCGTGTCTTCAAAGCAAAGATGGAAGACCACATCAAGTCTGTTGCTCTCATGATTGCTTGGTCCGCAAGTCATTCTTATTCTGCTTACGACACACTGCGCACTTTGCTCTGCTTCTCAAAAAAAGAACAATTCACCATAAACTGTTTCGGCAGCGATGAATCTTATCCTGCTAACCATATGATGTGCGTCCGTGCTTTGCCAGACACACAACCAACAAACAGAACTATCGTTCCTCTCTTCACAACACGGGCACATTTGCTAAAGTCTCCTTCGGATGAAATCAGAAGGGAAGTATCCCGATGGCGTGACCTGCTAGAGCAGCACCTCCTCGATATAAAAGTTCCTGCAAAAGACATACAATTCGCAATCAACACCCACCGGAACGGATTTCGTCCGCACAGCTTCGTTATACTATTCGAGAACACACATACTGCTGCCGGAGTTTTGCAACACTCCTTCTCGTTGGAAGGAGTTCCCTTCAAAATCACAAGGGTAATCCATAGGCTAAAGAGAATTCAGCTTATTCCCGGCACAATATCTGGCATACAACTTCCCGTCCTCGAGCAAATCAGAAAGGAAACCACGATCCTTCGACAGCAGTACAGAAGCTTTCGTTTCGAGTTCGCTGTGGAGAAGGAGTATCTAACACATAGTGGCGCCCTGGTTGCAAAAGAGTGGAGCATTCGCTTAACCCAAGTGCCGATTTCGCTTGAGAGCAACGGGGTCACAGAACTACTTTTAGATTTGTTACCCGAGGAGATCTTAGCAGAAGAGGAGTGCATTGTCAAAAGCATATATCTGGACACAAATAGCATGCAGCCGAAGGCCGATTCTATTGCAGCACAACACGTCCGCACATGGATTGTAGAGTTCCCCGTGCAAAGTCTTGCAGTAGCAATGCTATCCGACATCAAGAAGTTTGAGGCCGACGACAAACAGGTGAAAATCAGACGGTTAGGTCAACCTTCTAACGGAGGGCGCTTTTATTTCATCCCAGATATTTTCCGACAAGCAATGGAACTTGCCCACAGCGCAGGAAACCTTGTGTCTCCTATGCAACTACCGGACGGCACACTTGTCCCTTTTACTGACATAGAGACTCTGGAGTTTTTCGATGGAACTTCCGTGTGCGCTCACAGCGTCGCAGGTGGCAGGATTCGCTTTTGTAGTGCAACACTATTTCAAAGCAAGTTCCTTAACCCAACGGAGCAGCAGCACTACACCAAGCTTCTCCGATTTTGGGACATGTCCTGTGGAGAAACTCAGGCTTTCCAGGGCCCGAAGTTGTTTGTTACAAACGACGTCAAGCAACAAGCTGAGGCTTTATTCAAGGGCATGCTTCCTGATGACTTTCTGTGGCCGGAAACTTTAACGGTAGCAGACCTCCGAGTTCTATCCTTGGCGTTCCTCGATTTTTATGAGATGAATCACCAAACCTGTGGAGGCAGCTTTCCATATGCAGCTTGCACCAGCCCAACGTTGCACTGGTTTATTGCTGATGGCAAAGGAGTCGGAGCGATCACGGGAGGCCAAGGAAAGATGTGTGGTAACTGCACTGAGGAGAAATACGAGATAGATCTCTACCTGGGAGAAAGGCGATCTCAAGTGCATAGCCACGAGATGTTTCAAGGTCTCCTCAATGATCTCGCCATGCTCGTCGCCTATGCTTCAGCAAGCCCGGTGCATAAGGCGGAGTGCACGAAGGACACCACATACGACGAGTTGTTGTCCCTGCTACACAAGATCTCATGTGTACTTAGTGAAGAACAAGACCTTGAAGGAGAGGCAAGCGTCCTTGTAAGCTTGCAACAGAAATATGCCGATATTCGGATGTTATTTGGGATTAAATATTTCCAAGAGATCGACCAGACTTATTCGCTAGTATTCGACATGCACACAGCAACGAGTCAACTGGAGACTAAGGGATGGCTGAGTAGCCGGGACCCCACTAAGCTATCAAAAACGAGACTTCAAAAACTGCAGGTGTTCTTGAAGAGGAAAGCAAACCATATCACCAAAGAGCCCGTGGACTTCGCTACGATCTTCAGAGCATGGTTCCCACAATCACCAATCAGAAGGATCTCTCCTATATTTATGCACAGCATTATCAAAGTGAACAAGCGGACAGCGGGTGCGCCTAGAAATTTTGAGCGCGCGCCCACCATCAAACTTTAGGCAGAGTGACACATACATACAGAGGCACTCGGCTTGAGTTGCCGAGTGCACCTGTATGCTTCGTTTGTGGGTACCCGGTCTAGAATATGCTAGGGAGAGCAAACTCCCAAATTTCAATTTTTCAGCGCGCGCCCACCATTCAACTAGGCACAGTGACACATATCGAGGCAATCGGCTTGAGTTGCCGAGTGCACCTGAATGCTTCGTTTGTGGGTACCCTCGCTAGAATATGCTAGGCGGAGCAAATTACAAATTCCAATTTTTGAGTGCGCACCCACTATCAACCAAGGCAGAGTGGCACATGCAGAGGCACTCGGCTTGAGTTGCCGAGTGCACCTGTATGCTTCGTTTGTGGGTACCCGGTCTAGAATATGCTAGGGAGAGCAAACTCCCAAATTTCAATTTTTCAGCGCGCGCCCACCATTCAACTAGGCGCAGTGACACATATCGAGGCAATCGGCTTGAGTTGCCGAGTGCACCTGAATGCTTCGTTTGTGGGTACCCTCGCTAGAATATGCTAGGCGGAGCAAATTACAAATTCCAATTTTTGAGTGCGCACCCACTATCAACCAAGGCAGAGTGGCACATGCAGAGGCACTCGGCTTGAGTAGCCGAGTGCACCTGTATGCTTCGTTTGTGGGTACCCGGTTTAAAATATGTTAGGGAGAGCAAATTCCCACATCTCAATTTTTCAGCGGCATGTGGCTGTAATAATGCAACAATATCATACACGGAGAGGCGCGTAGCATAGGCACGCTTATTGATTTGCACGCCTCGGGGCAAGCTGGCTGACTCGCAAGCCTCGGGCAGCACTCGCTGGCCCTGGCCCCGAGGCTCACTTGTTGATACGCAACCGTTGGACCCTGTTTCCAAGTTTCTCCATCAACTGGCTGCAGCAAGAGGAGGAGCGAAACGGGGGATAAGCATGTTGTTGACACTTCTGGAAATGTGGTCTTCTGGTGTTTGAACCTACAGGTATCATGCACGATCTGGCCCAAGCTTGGGCCAACGAGGGATCCATTGAAGCAAGGAAAACCATGTCAAGAGGACAATCAGCAGTGGTGGGTGCCGAGATATTAGAGGCAGACGAGTGCTTACAAGGGGAATCCATGAAGACATTCTTCAACGGCACAAAGCTAAGGTTGTTGATCGACAGAGGGGACGCGGTGTTTGGAGGGGTTGTGAACTTCCGTGGACTTCGGTTACTGCATCTAGTGAAAGTGGTCAACAAGTATGTGTATTCCAAGGCCAACTTAGAGGGGGAGGAGCTAAGTATCAGGAAACATGGCTTGTATGCATACACAAATACTGTATGGTGTTTGACTGGCTTCCTTGATCAAATAAGGAGGAAAAAGAGGGACCAGAAAGTCGTGACAAGGAGCTTACACTACCACCAGTTTGGGGAAGAGTTTGCACACTTTTACTGTGAACACGGGAGAAGTCTGGTTGTCTTCTTGGAGGAGGATGGAGAGTATTATCAGATGGTCTCCAAGGCTTTGGGGAAGCGAAGTGGCAACATCAACTTCCTAGACGCAATGTGCACAGGAGAACAGATAAAAGACTTGCAAGCGATGGACTACGCGACCGGCATACGCTGCGATCAAAAGAGCCGGGGGCGAGACAGCAAGTTATTCTCTGAAACTTGCATACCAAATTTGGTGGTGTATGCTTGTGCATACCGGCTTACACCTACTTGGGAAAGGAACCTGCGCCGCTTACTTTGGCAAATCTTGGACAAGCTGCAAAAAAACCAAGAGCTAACCAAACAAACCTTTGTATACGAAAGTAAGGTATGCATCTGCGACTAAAAAGCAAAGCATCGCCTGGCAACCCTGGCTGAGCCACGCCGTTGTGTGGCCGCATCACCTCGCGCGCAGGCCACTGGCCCCCCTTCCACAGCGAGACCCTTAGCAACAGAATAAAAATATATATTTATGTAGGATATATTGCACTCGCTATACCCATCATAGAGGGGACCCAGTATTCAAGAGAAGGAGAGCAAATTACCGATCGATCAAGGAAGTTGAGTGTGTGAACTTGCCATATATACAGCTCCATATATGCACCTGAAACCAAATATCAATCTTAACAATTTGATAACATGTTTAAAAGCCTTTCTTGTATTTTATTTTTTGGTTGGAAATACAGGCTTGCAAGGAAGCACACGCAACGTGGAAGACAAGTGACGACTACAAGTACCACCTCGCACTTTATAGAGAACGCGTTGCCTCCTTATATCCTGAAGTGAAGGAGAGCATCAAGTATCATGGTTTCGTGCAGCACAAGAATCGGATGGTGCTACCCGAACTATGTGTTGATGCAAACGCGCCAGCCTTTGTGGACACTGCCCACTATCCGCATTTGCAGTATCCATGCCTGTGTCAAGGCTGCAAGACAGGCTTCGAGGGGACACCAAATCGACACGACTATGGGTACATTCCCTCCATGGTCTTCAATTCGTGCATTTGCTCACGACTTCCCGCTATCGTCTTCCTGGTTGGAGAGAGGGACTTGGGGGGTTCCGACAAATACTTGACTGTCAAATGGTGTGAAGACACGGACCTCAGTGTGGTACCTTTCACGAAGGATGAGCTGACTCCACTGCATACTTTTATTCTCAAGGCTGAGATAGTGTACTTGGAAAAATTCATCTTCTCTCTTCGCTGGAAGCAGTATAACGCTCTGTTGAACACAATACGCACAGCGAGTGTCAGTGCAGTGCGAAACTCGTCTTCAAGCGGAACGCAGGTGAAAGAAGGTGACACTGTTTCAGTGGATGGCGTGTTTCCAGAAATGACACAAGTGATAGTCTACTTTGGGGATGTCGTCATCTCAGACGTTCGCATGAATCGGGACCGTACCAGTTTCACTTTCAAGTGCCCAGCACCGCAGAGGACAGGTAGCATGGTCGACATCACGATCGTGTCGAAGGTGGAGTGGAAGGTTTTTAAAGTCTCACACTTGTTGCGGAAGGATAAAACGCGTTTCCAACCGTTGTACCTGGTGGAGCAAGACTTCACACTCAGAACATTTCCCAAGTGCCTGGCATACACGAGTCTGCGGATCACTAAAGTTGTTCCCCCATACTTCAACACGGAGGGCGGCGCAGCTGAGGTTCATGGAAGATTCGTGATGGCAAATGGCGAGACTATTGAGGTGCATTGCGGAGACATTCCCTGTCAAGTGCGCTCGTGCACAGCCAGCAAGCTTTCAATAGTGGTCCCCAGTGGAATTGGAAAAAACAATCGGTTGCAGATCGAGGTGAAGTCTACTCTTACAGACACCGTTTTAAGTCGGACAAGCCAGCCATTAATCTCATATTCATGTCCTTCTGTTAAGTCTTTTGTGGGCCCACGTGGAGAATTTTCCGACAGCGATCCTTTCCAGTGCAGCACAACAGGAGGTCAAGCACTCATGATGCGTGGTTCCAACTTTGGGGATGACAGCGACGCCGTTTCAGTGTTCCTGGGTGAGAAAAGATGTCGAGTCCTAAGCTGCGACCACGAGACACTGGAGGTTGCTGTGCCGGCCGGTGTAGGCCGTTTCCCAACCGCCTACGTTCGAGTGGGTGGACAGGAGACAGTAGTAACGTGCCCAATGAAATATTTCGCTCCTAGCATGCAGGATGACGACAAGTGTGTACAAGTAGGGAGCACCTTCAAAATAAGAGGAGTCAACTTCGGGGACGATCCTCGTCAAATTGTCTGCCTGTGGATGGTCGAGGAACACAAACAACTACGCGTTGGTTCAGCATCGAACACAGAGATAGTTTGCGTGACAACCGGTTTAAAGCCGGGCGAAGGCAAGGTGAGCACTGTTGTCTACAATATTCCGACACCTTACTAAACTTTTGAGCAAAGGAACTGTTGAAAGTGAAAGTGTGAAACTTGACATCTTCGATCTGAAAAGATCGTTTACATATTCTTTGCAGGTAGTACTCTTCATTGGTGGGCAACAAAGTGTGGACACTGCAGCAGGTAGAAAAGAGATTACCCTGAAAATCACGGGGCAAAGCATGTCGAAACAGCCAGAGAAGAAAAAGCCAAGGACTAAATACGAAGCGCCTTCAAGATGGCGCGCTGGATATAGGTCGTAATCCCGTTCCTGCATTGGCACCAGCACAAGCACCCAAAAGCCCTCAGCAGCTAGCTAACTGGCGAACTTCTTTGACTCGAGCACTGCAGTTGACAGCCTCTATGCCTTTTGTGCCTAATCGTGATATGAACATGTTATACGTTGCGCTTAAAGGCCGCGCGGAAAAAAAGCCGCAAACTAACTAATTAGTTTTAGGGAGAGAGCCGCAGTACAACGCTGGAATAGAACGTAGTCCCGTATGGATATAGGGTAGAACAAGAGCTGGAAAAGTCAACGGAGCTGCATGTTATTATTCAAGAGCGAGCTGATTGAAGGCCGCCCGCGGAAACTCTAGCAAAAGGCCCATAAGGAAAATAGGGAAAGCCAAAAAGGACAGCAGAAAGGACGGTGCGCTGCGTGGAAGGGCAAGGTAGGAAGGGTGGAGATGCACGCAAATCTCGAACGAAACCGTATGCACCTAAGCAACACAGCGCTTTAACGAATCAACGGTGCATGCAGTGTGATGTTTACCTGATTACCTATGCGGCTGCGAAATATCACGGGTAACCCAGGTCAAACATCAGGGCCACCCTATCAGATCGGTCCGGCAAACGCATGTCTGGATGCTCGTCTGGCTGCACACAATCATCTGGCGGAAACACAGAGCAGTATTTTCAAATAAAACTACCATTTGCTAGCGTTCATATCTCTATTCTCTTATATATATGTTATATGTAAGGTCCAATATATCCCTGTATTGGGCTGTGGCTGCACACTGTAGATTTCCCTTCACCCGTTTCCTCCCGAGTAAATTCCGCGCAATATTCGGGGTTGCTCCAAGATAGGCTGCTCGGATGACAGTGCGTCATCATGTGAGTTAGAATCCATCGGTTGTCTCGACGTTGAAGCGTAACAGCCTCGTAAATCTTACGGCTAACGCGAGAATGCTGCGACAAAGTTCCGTCCCTGACGAATACAAGATCTCGATTGGTCCTCCGCAAGACTCGGATTGGGCCCGCTCAAATTGTAAGGAAGGACTCTCGAAATCTCCACGGCGTTGTCGCTTGCGGATCGCGTAATCGATAATTGACCGTAGAATGCCTGTGTATCCCATTCCGGCTAAAAAATCGACTAAAAAGGTGTACGGTTGTTAATAAGCATTAGAGATGGCCAATATATGCACTCCAACATGACGCATGACCCAAATATGATGGGGACATGTGTATAAGATCGATATGATCGCATGGACGCAGGTGTAGCCTGCACATACTATTCCCCAAAAAATATTGAAGATATCGTATATTTTTGTGCCTTTTTGAATTTTCAAAAAAATGCAATCTGAAAAAGTTGAGGGTGCTTGTCGCAAATGCGAACGCCATGGATATATTGGGTGGATCCAGGCCGGACCAAGCATCGAAGTAATTAATATATGTCCCATTGATACTAAAAATCATTGGGCGCGCCTTCTAGATCCGAACCAATGCCCAATTAAATTCTTGCAACATTGGTCCTTGTGGGAGGACCATAATCGATTATGGTCCTCCCACAAGGACCATGGGATAGTAGCCATATTTACACTATACCAAATTGTTCATCACATAAGATGGTCTGAATACCAATAACAGCATGTATCTAACATGATGTATATCAACTCGGTTAGTAATGTAATCCTGCATATCTCATCTGCAGTGATGAGTTGCTTGGGTATATTTCACACTTGGTTCCGGTGAGCATTCCTTTCAGTGATCCACAATAGAACAATATACCCATCCCAAATCCTGCGTCAGGGTATATTGAGCTAATTATTGTGAAGAGGCCATGAAGAGGCACCTTACACCAAGTGGGTTCATTTATATTTTATCATGCACAGCAGGTATGCTATGATTTATTCTGCAACATCTGATGCACTTGTTATATGTGAGTATACATACCAGCTGCTATCGTGATCAAGCTGGTGTATACTATCTTGCCAGCCGCTATCGTGTTCAAGC
Organism: Cymbomonas tetramitiformis; assembly: GCA_001247695.2. Classification (NCBI taxonomy): domain Eukaryota; kingdom Viridiplantae; phylum Chlorophyta; class Pyramimonadophyceae; order Pyramimonadales; family Pyramimonadaceae; genus Cymbomonas; species Cymbomonas tetramitiformis. The sequence continues at coordinate 12,257 of LGRX02008587.1, forward strand.
TGGATGCATATGTGTATACATATGTCAATGTATAATACAGTGGAATCAGACTGCATGATATAGTTACATGGCATAATAATGCTTGGAACATCTTGCTGCATGCACTTGGTATATACTGAGTGAATAGTATATACTGCATGTGTGTGTGTGTGTGTGTGTGTGTGGTAAGTGCTGAACACCCGTATGATTGCACACACATGTGATTTTGCTGCACACACTAGGACATTTGCTGTATGTATATGATTGCACAACATCCACTTTATCTGATGTCATACTATGTGTGTGTGTGTGTGTGTGTGTGTGGTATAGTTACACACACAGCATGCAGTTCACACACACATGACTGCAAACTAGTATGTACATCTGCCAGTGAATAAGCATTATCTTTTATGTGCGAGAATCACAGATATTGTAGCATGCTGCATATGTATATTCCATCATCTCGCGTCATCTGTTTATGATGCATCTAGCAGATGTATACATATCCTGTCAAGCAAAGTGATCATGCGCACGTCGACAAGTGATTTTTGCGACCATTTGAAATGACGATATTTCGATGACGAGATCAGTATACGCATCAAAACTGCAAATTGCGATTTATTGCGACTTTGATGAATCGCTGATGTGCGCGCTGCGAATGGTGAGCATATCTCGTCGCAGATATGTACGGCATATGATACGAATGCCATTTTGTATACGGAACATACACTAATGATGATTTGTTCATCTGCGCGTCAGTTTGTCGCATATCTTACAATTTTGCGAATGATAGCTGCGCATATGTGCGATCCGCATGATGTATGCACACCTTGTCGCGCTGTTATCCACTGACGGTGTATGTACGAACAAATGCGATTGCGACCATGTCTCCTCGCGCACTGATTTCGCTGTTTATTCCGCAGCGGTCGATATTATGCGAGATATGTTGACATGTGCGACTGCGGCGCCTGTATGTATATGCGATCCGCAAACCTGTTGCACACACAAAGTTACAATATCTCTACTGCTGCACTCACACTTGATATGTCCTCGTTCGTCGCCTTGACGCTGCGAATACCAACTGTTAGGGATCGCTCAGTAAGCGATATGATAGCACGGATGTTATTGAACGATAACAACTCGCGCAACGTAAGTGTGGGTGATGAGTGCAGTCGCTTCTCCAGAAGTTTTTGCTGAAGCTCGACGCTTCCTCATATACGCAATGCCCCGCATCTCTCAGATGCTACCACAATTGGGTTGTGAACCCGAGGCATTGGTTGAACAATTAGTATCGGCTGAACGAATAAGCCATGTGATACTCGCATGCTTGTTCAGTGCATGCTTGAAGCGAAGACATCGTCTTCTCATAACACTTCGGTTCTTCAAGACTAATCTTGCTTTTGCCATCTCGATGCCATGAATACTTGGCCTCTCGATGACAGGTGTCACTCAAGATGAGTGGATTGATGGAAACACCGAAATGCTTCCAGTATAATTATATTGTTGATCAGACAATATAATTATATCGGGCAACAACCTCCCGACGAGATCCAGACGGGACTTGAACCTGCGCGCTCAAGGTGCAAGTCCAACACATAGCGCCCTACGCCTTAGCGCTATGTCACCAGATCTGATGTCATGGCGCTACGGCGTAGGGCGCTATGTGTTGGACTTGCACCTTGAGCGCGCAGGTTCAAGTCCCGTCTGGATCTCGTCGGGAGGTTGTTGCCCGATATAATTATATTGTCTGATCAACAATATAATTATACTGGAAGCATTTCGGTGTTTCCATCATGGATGACAGATGGTATGACTGTACGTGTCATAGTCGACCGTACTGACGATTGTCTGTCATTATAATATATGACATGACACGACATGACATGACATTGTATGACATGTATGACAGGTATGACACGTATGACATGTATGACAGATATGTCATCGGTCATAACCCTGACATTCCGGGTATATCTAGCTTAGGGTTTATCATCTTAAGAGAGTTGATCTATATTGGTTCGCCGACTGTCTGATATCTTGAACCGGGATATTCCAATACTACGTAATTACCAATCGAATCGATTTCGCGAAAATGGGTACACCAATCGAATGTGTTATGATATGCAATAACACGTTTATAATAGGTTTTGATAGCAGACGAATAACATGCACGTTTTGAAACCGATTTTGCCACGTCTAGATCGCCTTAACCGGCTTGGTCTGTGGTATGTTGGGTCTCGGCCGCGGCTCGAAATTCAAATTTGAAAGGTAATAGCTGTCGGATGCAAAAATATTTGCGACGACAGGGCATCCGAGCATCCGACTACTTAAGTGTATTTCCATCCGCATTTCTTAAACCCCGTACCAAACATCATCATCATGGGCAATCGTACTGCGAAAACCGCCAAGAAATCCCAACCCGTGAAAACCAGATTGCCCATTGCCGCCCCTTGGCAAGGGTCCGATCAAACGCACGCCTCGTCATGAATTCAATCACCGCGATAACGCGAACGATAACATTTATGATGTCGAGACTATCGTAACCGAGCGATCAGCGTCAAGTCGATGGTCTAAGGGTCGCGGAATGGCTTATTCGTTGGAGGGGATACAGTGACTCGCATGACACCTGGGAACCGATCGAGAACTTGGCGGGTCTTGAAGATGATATAGCCCGGTTTCGAAATGAGAAGTTAGAACTCCAACCACTGAAACTTGGCAAACGCAGACACAGAAGCCCGTTTAAAGACACCACCCATGTCACTGTATCAGCCACCCCAACGAGTACATCAAGTGCACACCACTTCTGCAGCGGTAGTTACTGACCCGTTACTAGACCAAGATGCTGCTAGCGATGATGGTGAAGTTCCAGCTGCCATCCTTCGACCTGCAATGCAGGGTCGCCGTACTGCAAAGGTAACGAACTACCTCGGTTGCATGTTGTCATGTGTGCTATAGTGATGCGCTCGCTTTCGACTTCCCTTTTATTTTACAGTTTGTATTTTACACAATTTTTGCGTACACGCACCCACCAGAGGTCTGTCTTATTATTGTTGGCCTCATATCAATCGTTGTATATTGACTGTCGTGTCCGTTGCAGGTATGGTCTCTTTTCAACGAGGTCATGTGTCCTTCCACATCTAAGCCAACTGGACTCAAGTGCGCCATCGAGGGCGGTGGAGCAACGCTGGCGTCCACCACCAACACCACCACCCGGAGATTGATACCCGCTATCGCAACTATTGGAGGTTTCAAAAACCCAAATATATATATATATTAATGACAGTTTAAGTTTTAAAATTAATCAATATGAATAAATACTTTTAAATGGGGGCCGCGAAGCGGTTCGTTGATAAGTCGACAAAACCTAGTGAAACTTGTACAAAATATCGTTGGGTGGAATCATACTCGATTACACTGTCCACCCCGGATCGGCGATATACAGTACAAGGTTCACTATATTTTAGACAAAAACCACTAGGTTTTGTCCGGCCACCCATGAACGCGCCGGCCTACAACGAGATATATAACAGCTGGTCGTGACGGCCGTGATAACTTTCATAAGTACTCGGCCACAGATAATAGCGATGATAACATGCCCGTTTCGCTTGAAAGTGGTGGCGTTGCCTCTACGGGCTCCACAACAAAAACCCTCAATCTTAGCCGTGTTCCCGACGTTATGTACAACGTCATTTGAAATAATTGATTCTCAAATGATCAACATATGAGAGTTATAGGAATCCTGCATTGAATTGACTGAATAGAATAGAATACGTTCCCGTTATAAGGTTGAGGGATGAGGTTAATATACTCGTACTACCAGTGACAATCACCCATCCTAACGGAGGATGTGACACCTGAAACTAGTCAGGGTCGTGTCATATCGCAGCAGATCGTACAATGTGGCATAGCCTGACCGCTAATCCCTAAACCGGCCTGGCTGTTAGGTACCGGGAGACTGGTTATCAGCTTCACCTTATTGAGTTCACCAGTTCAACATATCACTTGTATGTACTATATGCCGTGTCATACACCTTATCAAGTTATCCTGATTGCCAAAGATATCGAATGAGTCCTCCTATAAAGTTACATTTTCACCAGGTCTTCAACGAGCGCAAGAGTCGACTGGTTGCACAGGGCACAAATAAGAACAACCCCGTTCGCTGAGTTTCACAACTTGATTGTCTGTCGGGCTTGACCTCACGCATAAATATAATCGTCAAGAAGGCTCCATCATGTTACCCCCCACAAAATGGAAAAGTGTTGCACTGCACCAGATCAACTAAGGGATCGTATCTTTCTGAAATCTGTGCAGCAGTCTGTCCAGCACATTCATCCTTGTGCGAGTTGGACAGCCAAAAATTAACTTAACAACCGCCATCCTTTACTTGGATGCCAGTGTACTTGAAGGAAGACAGTAGTCCGTGTGTGCTGTTCGCGTGTCCCCTCTGACTACACTGTGTGCTTACACATGGACGTCAGGTTGATACCATCAAAAGCCGGATGCTTCCCACGCTGAGTCCCAAAAGCCACACATACGTCGGGCGACTATCTGCTGAGAGAAATGAAAGGACAGAGTGCCCCACAAGCTTATCAACAAGTTGACGCCCAGATCGGCTTCAATTACGAGTGACAACAGAACGGAGCAGCTACCACGCTTGGCAGGTGTAGCGTACCTAGAGTCACACATCGCCGGATGTACTTCGCTTCAAGCTCTATTCGCCACCGCTGTGTTGGTGGACCACTCCTCAAAAGCCATGTCGTTAGGTTGCAGACCGTTCATCCCAAAGGGGACTTGAAGGGTCTGCAACCAACATTAATGTATGAGCCTTAGTTCTCCACTGAGACAATACATGAGGTGACAGCAACAAACAAATAGTTGTTTCTAAGAGGACAGTATTAGGCATCAGTTACTACTAAGGTGAACACCAACACTGCGCGAGGCAAGGCTTCACCACACGGAAGCCACCACGAGTTCATAAGAAGAAAAAAATAGGTGGTGTTAGAAAACACGAAAAGATTTGAGCTCTGATCGAGATCGCCCCATGTCACACAGCTTAACCGCCGAAGCCGTACAGGGTGCGTCCCTGGCGCTTGAGAGCGTACACAACGTCCATAGCGGTCACAGTCTTGCGGCGGGCGTGCTCAGTGTAGGTTACAGCATCGCGAATAACGTTCTCCAGGAACACCTTCAAGACACCGCGGGTCTCCTCGTAGATGAGACCGCTGATGCGCTTCACGCCACCACGGCGGGCCAAGCGGCGAATGGCGGGCTTGGTGATACCCTGGATGTTGTCGCGGAGCACCTTGCGGTGACGCTTGGCACCGCCCTTTCCGAGACCCTTTCCTCCCTTTCCACGTCCAGACATTTTTAAATGGTTTTTGAATGAGAGTTGCGATTAGGTCAGTGTGATGTTAGAATGTGGAAGGCGTCGTGAGTGCGCTATTTGAAGTTTTCGGGCTGGTTTCAGGTTCAGACCAGAAGAGCAGAGACTGTTTTGCACACATCGATCCCTCATCCATATACAGAGCATTCTCATTCGCGACGTCATCTTTCATCCAATAGAATCAAATTCCTGCTGTATCATCCTCTCCCTTCGCCTCTTCGCATGTCGCTGTCAGCTGCCACAGTGACAGAGACAGAGCGGCATGCAATGCAATGCCATGCCATGCCATGCCATGGCATCGTGTCCATTCGGGCTTCAGGGGTGCCCAACTAAAGTTGAGCCGTCCAATATTTTCAGATCGGGAACATCGGAAGGTCCGAAGAGATTCCTGGGGAGCAACAAAGGAATGTATCGTATTTTGATCTCTGGAATCGTATATGGACTGTCAGATTCGGGAAACTGCCACTGTTAAAAATGAACGGACCAGTTTAAGTTAAGTTGGGCAGCTCTACCTCTAGTCTCGTCTAGTGTCCATGATGAGATCGTTCAATTCAAACTTTCAAAGTGAGTGAAAATGCATCGATCCACATGTACTCAATATTCGCCAATCACAAGCCTCGCTCGCGGCGTGTTTGATTGATTCCAGCAAGTGGAGCCATTTGCGTCCTGTGGAGTAAAGTCAATTTGCGGACATACCGGCACTCATTCACATTGACTTTTGCCCCGTGTATCTTTGAAACTTCAACACACACCATGGCTCGTACCAAGCAGACCGCTCGTAAATCCACCGGAGGCAAGGCCCCCCGCAAGCAGCTTGCCACCAAGGCAGCTCGCAAGTCCGCACCCGCCACTGGCGGTGTGAAGAAGCCCCACAGGTACAGGCCTGGTACCGTGGCTCTCCGTGAGATCCGCAAGTACCAGAAGAGCACTGAGCTCCTCATCCGTAAGCTGCCCTTCCAGCGTCTGGTGCGTGAGATCGCCCAGGACTTCAAGACGGACCTGCGCTTCCAGAGCTCTGCGGTGCTGGCGCTTCAGGAAGCCTCTGAGGCCTACCTCGTGGGTCTGTTTGAGGACACCAACTTGTGCGCTATCCACGCCAAGCGTGTTACCATTATGCCCAAGGACATCCAGCTCGCGCGCCGCATCCGCGGAGAGCGGGCTTAAGCGACAACCTTCCGGTTAGCACGTGAGACTTTGGTGTTTACTAACACCACCTATCGTGAGAGGTCTTTGGCTCTACACGCCGGTACCAAGTGGCTGGTTGGCCTGCGTTTTACAAATTCACATGTATGACGGGTGCTGACAGAGCCTGTGTAGGCTAATGTTACTTGTTTAGGAATATCGCTACCAACTTATTCTCGGGATGGACTGTGACAGTTTGCGTGGGTAAACGCTGATGATTCTTGGTAGTTTGCAAGACGTGACTTCTGGAATTCCAATGTCGGGTGTCCTGAACTTGCCAGGTGTGTACCTACTGTGGAGTTTGCGGAAGGGTACTTTATTTATGCCCATCGTTTCCGCAAGATGGCCACACAGCCTCCTGTGCCCTCTATCGCAGGCCACAATCTTCTGGGGACAGTTTGGTAAGCCTGACTGTAATGCGTCTTGTTCTCGAACGTGAAGACAGCAACGTCTGCTTTTGCAATACTGCTCCGGGTGTTCGTTTAGTATCAAGTTGCTGTGAACGTGTGGAGTTTTGAAGAAGTGCTAACTTGTAGGACCTTTAGCCAAACCAACCAGAGCTTCGGGCTCACGACAAACTTGTGAGAAAGTCGTAAAGCGTCAATAGGCTTCAACAGGGATGGAGAGACTGAGAGCTTGAATTCACTCCCTTGAAACACTTATGAGACAACTTTGTAATAGACATTGTGTGTATATCTCGCATAGAGGTACTTGATAAATAGTTCGGCCTACTTGTAGTTTATATATGTATGTATTGATAGCCACTGGTTCATTGACATAAAGAAACCGTATGAACCGTAGACTTTTAGTGAGCCGAAGTCCGAAGATACGGGCAAGAAAACGAGAGATGCTTTGCACAGCCTAGCAGGAAAAATGCTTTTCAAGAAAGCAAGTATCTGGTTGGGGCAATAAGGAACTTGAGTTGGTATAGGGCCACTCAAGGCCTCGATGCAAGGCGAATTTTATGTATTTGGAAGGCCCGTTAAGTTAATTTCAAAGATGCCAAGGCCCGAGTAAGTTGCTTTGAAGGGTTTGAGGATTGGAGAGGTGATTGTAGTAGACCGAAAAGCTCATATACCTAACTTCTTGTTTACCCACAATCGGGACCAAGGTCTCGGCGAATGGGCGAAAGTAGGTGTATCATACGTGCATTATGACGTGACGATGATGTGGTGTCCATAGCTCCGCCCACCAAACTTGCCTTTCAAGTCGTGTTTGAGAAGAAAACTCTCCTCTTGCGAACGGCGATGAGGCAGTGTGATAGGCAGCCACCCCGAAGTGAGCCGCGGGGGCAGCAACCGCCACAACGGCCAAAAGGCTATTGTTGATGCCGCATATCGTTATATATTTGTTTCTTCTTCATTTGTTCGTTCACGTAATTGTGAACGGCCCCAAGGAGGGCTCTAGAAAAATTGAAGCCAAGGGATGGTATCGATATCTTGATATTACGATATATCGGAAAATATCATATCGATCGATAACATTTTTAACGTTATCGAAAAATATCATATCAATCGATAACATTTTCAGAGTTATTCATATCAATCGATAACACTTTGAGGACTTGTTCATATCAATCGATAGTGTTTTGGGGCTTTTTGATATTGATTTATCGATATCGGATTTTTCGCGTCATATCAATATGCGCCGTAGCTGAACCCCGATATCGCGATATCTAGCAGATGTCGATAATTTGACCAAGGCTAAGGACGGCGGGACGTGGATCCCATGACTTGGTCGACTCGATCTGGGAATCCTTACTTCCGTAGTTGGAAACGGCCAATCATCTACGCTTATACCAATCAGGTGCACTCAAATTCAAGAAAGAGAGGGTGACTGAGGGCACACCAGAACACTGAATTATGGCGGCCTCAATAAACACTAAGTAAATGTAATACGTGGGAAAATACCAGTCTCATCGGCAACCTTGTTGTGACTCATTTGCAGTCCATGTTGTGACTCATTTGTAACCCCTGCAGTGGCTCATTTGCAACCCCTTATGTGGCCATTGACTCATTTGCAACCCTAGCGGTGACTCCATGACTCAGATGTAACCCCTGAATTGCTTGAAATGACAAATAAGCCCAACTGTCCCTTGTTGAGTATTGATAGCTAGAATATCGATATATCAACCTCTTTCGGGGCTAATATCGGTATCACGTTATCGATTATCGATAGCCAACATTTTTAAAGTATGAATCTATAACATTTTCATTGTTGTGCATATCAATCGATAGCGGTTTACAAAGCTATTCATATCAATCGATATACGAAATTATTAGTTTTCATGATATCATATCAATCGATAGGTTTTTTTGCAGTTATTCAAAGGTATCGATACCAAAAAAAAAATCCCGATACCGCCCCTTGATTGAAGCACGTCATACAACAAGTGAGGCACAGGCAAGGTCCTCAGTCGTCGCGTTTTCTGCCTCACGGTCATCGAAATGTATCGATAGGTAATTTTGCAACCGATATTGTGCCCTGCCTATAATGTATGGTGTAAGATAAAGCGGATTAAAACATACTGAAAAAGTACATACGACGTCTTTTAAATTATCTTTTGTCGTCGGCTTCGTTGCAACCAAGGCATCGGAGCGTTGCCCTCCCATAAAGCATACACGACTCACACCAGATTTCGGGTACATCAAGGTATGTCTTACGCTTCCCCCAATCGGAACAAAATTTGTATCTCGTTATTTTGGACCGTTGACTGAGTGTGGGAAGCTTGCAATTCATTACTCGAAGTTTCGGCCATAGGATATTTAAAATGCACCACGCGATGAAGATATCCCGCTACAACTGAAACTTCGAGTAATTAACGGGCAAGCTGTCCATACTCGGTCAACAGTCCAAAATAACGAGTTACAGGTTTTGTTGCGATAGGGGGAGCCATACATAATACATACTGTACTAGGGTGTATCGCGAGTCAGACGAGAGACAGACGTGTCAGAATGACGAGTGACAACACTGCTGAATATATCAGCTTGACTGTATATTCATACGAGAGTGGTAATCAGAACAGATAAGATAAACGGAATACCGAGTCTTCCCGTTATATGTTCGGGGTCTAGGGTTCCGGGACCGGTGACAGTCATACACCCTAACTATAGGAATGACAGTCGGGGCGTCACTTCCAGCACACCACCTAGGGTGGTGACTGGCAAACTAGGTGGTCACGGAACCGAAACAAACACCTACTCAGCTTCGGTGGAAATAAGCATCCTACAGGGGAACCTGTCCTTCCTGGCAGGGTAACCCCCGAAACTAGCAGTTAGTGAGGCATAGTGCAGAATACGGATACAGTTAAAGCCCTAAACTAAGCCCATCTTGGGGCAACCCGAACCAACAGCACAACAGTCTGAAGGCAGGCTAATCTCAATTGCAACTCTAGCCACTTTGAAAGCGCCCGGGAGAGCCGGTGCCACTGTCACAACGCCCAGGAGAGCTGGTACCACTGCCTGTGAAATCATTCGTAGAGCAAATTGAGAGGATCGGAGATGCGTCGATGTCGCCGCAGGCAGTCGCACCGGGTGCAATCGGCCCGTCCCGGTGTTGAATTGAAGAAGAGAGTGCATCCCCGGTCCCACCGTCCCAGGCGGGTGGTTCGTAGTCCGGTGACGGCGGAGCACCACCCGGTGAGGGCGGCGCAGCAATAATTGGAGCTGCCTCAGGTGGCTGCGGGGGGCCCGGGAGCCATGTCCACCCGTACCCGTACGTAGTACGGTACCAGCTGCCGTACCAGCCTGCCGGCTGGTAGTAGAGATCCGGCGGAACGGCTGTGGGCGTTAGCACACCAGCACCACCTACCCCGTCGCCGGTGCGCCCTGTTGTGGAAGATGCTGGCGCGGAGCAATCACGCAAAGGCGCGGCGGCTGCACAAACGACAAACAACAGGCAGACTGCGAGGGACGTGAGGGCAGAGAACCCGAAACCCATCGGCGGTCTGCCGCATCCCAAGGGCTGTCTCGGTGGTGGAATACACCCGTCCCCATCATCGGAGTCGTCTGTCGCTACGGAGACGGAGTCTACGGGCGCGACGGGGCCCATGTGGTGCATTGCAAGCGTCGGCTCCGTGCCCGCGATGTCCAAGTTGAACGCGAACTTGTCCATGAAGGTCGCGTGTGGTTCGTGCGCGTGTAGCGCGCTGATGGGGTGCATCCCCCCGTCGGACACCACCGACTGCGGAGCGGGGGGCGGCGCCGGCGGTGGTGGCGCGTCCAGAGCGTCGTCGCGGATCTCGTCGTGAATCTTGAAGTTGTGGATGTTCGTAGCACCACCAACCGCGCAAACCCCGAGGCAGGTGTCAGCGGGCTGGCGGTACCCCAGGTACTCGTCGATGGTGTCGGGCACCCGCTCCTCGGCGACAGCGAAGGAGAACGCGGAGGCGGTGTCGTAGAGATCAGGTTTGCCGTCTGCAATGCAGCAGACGGCGTCGAAACGGACGGCGTCGTCTCCGTCCACGGCGTTCTGGAACATCACGGCGAGCATGTCGTTCTCGCTGTCCGCAATGCTGAAACCGTGTGCCCCAACATGTCCGCGTGGCCCGCCGTGCGGGCAGTCACGATGCCAATGCTTCTCCGCCGTAGCGGAGCATGTCGGGTGCCGGCACAACGGGACGAACGTACCGGTGGGCTTGTGGAAAGCCACCTTACCCGAAGACTTCCCACGGAAGCTCTGCGGGAAGTTGCCGTGCTCAGGGAGGGGCTTCGCCGCGAAGCGGACGCCGTCACCGTGTCCACCGCGTCCAATGGCGTTCTTCTTGTCGTTGCGGGGCGTGTAGCCCTTCGTGTCGTCGAGACGGTTGTGGAGCGCCTTGATCTCCTTCTTCATGTCGTAGAGCTGGTCGCGGAGCTCGCTGAAGACGGTCTTGTAGTCCTCGTCGTCGCTCTGCCCAGCCAGGGTGAGGGCGGAGAACGTGCGCGTAGCAGGCGGGACGTGCGAATCCGTCCCGTGTTGTGCGTGGCACTCACGGGTCCATTGCTGAATGGTGGCAAGGGACTCCGCCGCACGTTGGTCGTGTAGCAACAGACGGTTGACCACCGGGGCGTAGAAGACGGGTCGAGGGACTTGATGAAAAGGGACTTGACCTCCATGTCGTCGAGAGTGCTCTTCCGTCGAGCGGACCGGAGAGCGGCGTTGAAGGCGGCGATTGCCCGCGACGGGTCGAACTGGTTGATCTTGATGGCCAGAAGGTCCGCGGTGCCCTGGAAGGGCCCGCCGGAATCCAGGAGCATCCTGGCGATCTCTAGCAACACCCGCTTCCCATCAAACGGGTGTGCCTCCGCTGAAGACTCCATCCAGTCTGCTGCGGGCGACACCGGAGCGATGACGAATTCCAGTGTCGAAAACAGCAGTTTGTTCGCTTCGGCGCGAACGGGCAACGTGGCATCTTCCAGGTCGAATAGAGAAGAAAACGCGGACTCCTCAGTGACGAAAATGTCCCGTAATGCCAGTACCAGACGGGCGAAAACGGAGCTGACGTTCGACTCCGTACCGTCAAAACGGCCATGTTTGTCGTCGTACACCTTCTTGATGACGAGTTTAGCGGCACGCTCGTCGAAGGATTCTTTCGCTAGACGTTTGACAGCGTCGAGGAACAGTGCTCCTGCTGACTGGGCAGCCGGGGTAGCCGTAACCGTAGGTGTGGCCGGAGTGGTCGCATGTCGAGCTGCGGCATCGTCGAAAATTGTAACTAGTGAGCGGCGTGCGGCCGCGGTGTGAGATCTCGTAGAAGTACCCATAGTGAAATGACTGCAGAGATAGGGTGAGGTGGAAAATGCGAGGCGAGACCAACGGCGTGGGCGACGGCTAGCGAGTTGCGGCGGGTCGTCGAGGATAATCAGGGAAACAGCAAATTGTGCGCGGTCGTGTGGGACGAAAGGACGTGATCAATGTTGCACGGTGTTCCGGAGACCAGAAACAACAAAACCCAGCCCAACGATACTTCACGGAAAATAAACTGCCGTCAGCGCTACCCAATCATGTCCAATCAACCGCGTGTCCGTAACCGAGCCATATCGCCCGAACGAAAGTCTCTCTAACGCGGGTCCCTCACCCCATCTCAAGCGTCGGTGTTTAGCCAATCATGGCCAAAGTCGCAGTGTAAAATTAAGCGTGCGTGGTACCAAACCTGCTGAATATATCAGCTTGACTGTATATTCATACGAGTGTGGTAATCAGAACAGATAAGATAAACGGAATACCGAGTCTTCCCGTTATATGTTCGGGGTCTAGGGTTCCGGGACCGGTGACAGTCATACACCCTAACTATAGGAATGACAGTCGGGGCGTCACTTCCAGCAAACACCAATGACAGTCACCAGTATGACCGCGAGGTATGACGAGGGTGACTGACAGCTTGTGACTTTTTGAACATCTGCAACCACAGCAGATCAGGTTGAGAGAATTGGTGCTGGAAACAGCAGCTCAGGCAGTGGGGACCCGCTGCCGACGGTGAAACAACGGATCACTAAACTCGGATATACGAACGATATATACCCGAGATGAGTGACACAGGCTGACCACCGAAGATGACATACAGGAATGACACTAGACTGTACGAACTAGTCGTAGTGTCAATTCCAGCACACCACCTCATCTGAGGTGGACCAGCTAGTGACACTCACCACCCTAGCTACTAGAGTTTACAGAGAAATGTCAAGATGTTAACTCTAGGGAGCTAGTCAAAGTCACAGGTGGCAAGATGAATGTACAGGCTAGCAAAATAATACTGCTAAGCCTAGGAAACTGCTAGGACCATTCTGGTCTGCTAAAATTAATTCTCTGCCAGCTAGTGGTGGGTGTTCCCACAAATCTCGCCTGTCTGCATGTGATGGAGAATGCTAAAAGAATTCCGCCTGTCGGTTTAGCTTTGACATGTCTGCGAACTGTAAGGTCTCTTGCCATAAAAAATGTTCGTCTCAATCGGTAAAGCTGCCCGCTAGTGGTGGGAATTTCAACAACATCCTCTGCCCAAAACTACAGCAAGTGGTGGAGAAATGCCAAAAGGAACACCGCCTGTCTGTTTAAAGAACTAATAGTAGTCATCATCAGAATCGTAACTAGCATCATCCTCACAATAAGAATCTTCATCATAAAATTCTGCACCACCAGTTCCAACGGAATCGTGGGCTCCTGCCTCCCAGGCAGCCCACTCCTCTGCGGTGTACTCGATCTCATCGTCCGCAGTAGACTCATCTTCAAAAGAAACTGCGTCTACATGAAACTCGCTTTGCGGTAAAAATTCCTCCCCAAGTGGGGGCTCCAAAACTCCGCCATAAGAGTCGCCCTGGAAACCTGTGGCCAGGGTTTCATCCTGTTCCAATCGATCGGACGAAAAATGCGGAGCGGCCAAGTGGCCATCTTGCTCCTCCTCTACTTCCTCACAACTGTCGTTGGAATCATCGAAGTACCCAAGTGGATACTCCGATTCATCTTCTTCTTCACTACTTCCAATCTCTTCCTGCTCGCGCATCTCAGAGCCCATATAAGTGCGCGCAGTAGTAGAACCATGAATATAACGAACTACGGTTCGCACAGGAGGGGCCTGTCGAATCAATTCTCTTGCCCTAGTGGCACTAGGCAAGGGTAAAGTGGTGGTAACTTGAGAAGAAATTGATCGGACGCCCAAAACTGCATCGCCATCGCCAACGCCTTTCTCACAAAGTGAAGGTCTAGAATTCTCGGAATCTACGGTTGCAAGCTCAACGCCCTGGACACCACCAACCGGTGTGCCAGTCTCTGAAACAATAATCCGCAGAGAAATTGGTGAAGAATCCGCTGAGGAAACTGCCGAAAAATCCGAACTCCGAAAATGTGAAAGAGCGCGCCCCATAGAGGCACACAATGACAACAGCTGCGAGCGTTTGAGGGTTGAGACCCTCTCCTGTAAACCATCAATAGTCGCCAAAAGAGCAAGAAGCTCCTCACTCGAAGAAAACTGCTGTGAATCCATCAAAGAAAACGAGATCTAACAATGAAATAACGAAACAAAAATCGAAGGAGTCCACCCCGTCGTAATCGCCCAAAGCCGTAAGCAGTCGTTTCCAGAAAATCTGAAGAATTCGCTCTAAAGCGTCCCACAAGGCGTGGAGACGCTCAACCGAAAGATAGGGCGGAAATAAAATAAAATTCTACGCTAAAATTCAGTTCACGCGAACGTGAGAGGGACCATAACCTGCTGGAAACAGCAGCTCAGGCAGGGGACCCGCTGCCGACGGTGAAACAACGGATCACTAAACTCGGATATACAAACGATATATACCCGAGATGAGTGACACAGGCTGACCACCGAAGATGACATACAGGAATGACACTAGACTGTACGAACTAGTCGTAGTGTCAATTCCAGCAATTGGTGGGAAACCATTCCAGAAATGGTGGGAACCATTTCATATTCAAACAGCCACACAGAACTGGAGGGAAACCAGGAGAGCCCCAGTTCTTGCCACATCATCAGATCTATGACTATTCAGTAATTCAGAGCAGAGATCATTGTATGATTGGCAGCTGCAGCCCAAGGGCCAAATGACAAGACCTGTCATAGGATATGTGAACATGAAGTGACTGAGCACTGTGACTGTCGAATTCGGATGAGATCTGAGAGAATTCGAGTCGACATGTTACTACTTAAAGAGCTGAACAAGCTCTCATGTCAGTTTTTGAATTAGTTACAGCCCTAATCGCAACCGATCACCACTTAGAATTGCTCGAAACACATGAGAAATGCCAAATTTTCGGCGCCTGCGGCGCGATATCCCACCGAATTTTATTGTGAGTATCGTCCGTCTAGCTAGACACTCTAATGTAGCCTAATTTTATTAGAGTGCGATAGCCCTTTTTCTTGGGTTTAATGGAGAATTGGGGGAAATATTAGGGTGCAATTAGTGTTGATTAGTTTGAATTTATTGGGCTTATCTGCCAAGGAACTAAATTGACCGTTTCGCGCACAAGCTGTCCCTGACCTTGAGCTTCAAGAAATCTAAAGATACATATGTTGTGAGTATCAGTGCAAGATTTCGCGTGCTAAAAAGCGCGGGAAGACCTTCACTGTTTGGCATTTATGGGCTTGGGTATATGAAAATCCAAACCCAAAAAGCTCTACTATTTTATAATGCGATCTATCCGTGAATACTTGGCGATAGTCCTTGCGCTGAAGCGAGGGTGCACTAATATTACTATTATAGGAATAATAGTGCTGAGTTTCGTGCGCTGAGTTTCGTGCGCTACTAAGACGCACGAAAACCCCTCGGCTGCAAGGAATTTCTTCCCATGGGTCAACCCTAACTTACCCTACCGTCCTGGAAAACGTTAGGACGCGTCCTAACGGCATCCTAACGTGTAATTAGGCATGGTAATTACGTCTTAACGACAGACATCCTAACGCATGACGAACATTTCATAGGGTGGATTCGTCAACGTACTAATGTGAATTCGTTTAGTTATGTATGTCAATCATAACTCAGGATCACAACTCCGTCTACCTCAGTATTCCGGTAGCTGCGGAATCTGGCCATAAAACCGAATGACAAACCACGGTCTGGCAAAGGCAGCATTGCAGTATTTTTATTTATCCACAGATATGATATCCGCATGTATGCGTATCTGTGCAAGGGTATGATTTGGTACAAGGCTCACTACACCTTAGCAAGGAAGGATCAATTCCCGCTCCTGTCATATCAATTTGATGCAGGGTAAAAATGTTAGGGATGTAACCCTGCAAATCTTGGGATGCAGCCCTGCAGTTTTGGGGATGCAGCCCTGCAGTTCTTGGGATGCAGCCCTGATTATTATTCGGTCGGCAATCATTGGACAAAGTCATCGGCTATCAGGTTTGACTCAGAAGCCACAATGTTATAGAAGCTACGACCTATCGTGACCATATTGGCTACTTTCGACAGTCCTTCCCCAAGGACTAAATTGAAAACTAGTCCTTGGGGAAGGACTAGCGCCGTCGATTTTTTTTGGGACGACCTAGCCAATGCCAGTGACCCTATGGCTCGGTTTGTGTCATCAATGTGACCTAAACTAAGTCCCTTAATGCCCCATTGGCCACGGGATGGCGCATGTTGTTGTCGGTGGACGCCCATGTGGCATGCACCCTACTATTTCCATGAAATCCATTCAAATCGCCAAGCTGATTTCAGTACCCGATTTTCGTGATCTTTTTGGGGAGATCTCTAGGTCCCAGATAGGTGCCGCAAGTGGTAATATTGCACAAGTATAGCCTATCCAATGATAGGTGGGCGTGGCGGTGAGTTGGGATTATGCCATTGGTCGCTATATGGCTACTGCTCGGTGGTACTTGTCATATTTATATCAGCTGGAACTGCTTAAGTATGGGGCCACATTGCCCAAATTGCAGCTTTGCATGGCCCATATCATGTGGTCTATGAGACATATTACCAATAGTGAGCATAGTGATGCATAAATATGACTTCAAACTATACCTCGGTATTTTTTTGGGAGTTTTCCAACCATTAGGGTGCGTGTTATTGAATATTTTGCTCGAATTTTGGGTCGAAAATATCATACTGTAATTCGGCATTTTCGTCTTAGTGGTGGTGTTTACCATGCGTTGAGAGCATAATATATCGTCGGTAAAAGCCATTAACGGTTATGAACCCTTACATTGAGTCATAAATTTGATGTGTAGGTGGTGGTACACCACCCCCTATCCATCTAAGGGGCCATTAGGGGCCATGCCGCCACTAGTCCTTCCCCAAGGACTAGCCAAATGAATTAAATTTAGAGCATGACATAGCCCTAGATCGCGGCTAGATTACGGGTACCCAAACTTTGAAATTCAACTTCCCACAAAGATAGGCACTTAGGTTGTGTCCCAAAGGATTTTTTGAAGCATGGTGTTGGGTCTAAGGACCAATAATCCGGCCGTAATGTGCATTTCCGCCTAGTCCTTGGGGAAGGACTAGTGGCCCGGATAGTAGCCAATATGCGGCAGTTATGCCTTCAGCATACGTAGACAATATGATTATGTGGAACTTATAATCCCACTTAAGTTGCATCATGATAAATTTATCCAGGTGTTAACAAGTGTTCAGGATTTGATAAGGGGTTGACGCTTCGCAGGCCAAAGGTCATTGTCTCGTAAGGCTCGCCTCAAGTGTGCGGCTTTGAGGATGTCTATTGCTCAATGGTAGATCCTTGGTCAAGGATCAAACTAGAGCGGCATAACGAGTCATCTAGCACGCTCCATTCGACTTTTTAAGGTTTGGGGGTTAAAATATACACACTAAATTGTATATTTTTGTATTATTGTGGACTACCCCATAGCATTTATAAACGCGGAAATTGTACGTAAAGTTGACACAAAATGGTATCCGATCTCGGAAACAAGGCTTGATCCTTGAGAGAGGATCTAAGCTTGTAAGTGGAATAGCTGACGTGCATATGCATACATATACATTGTTGAGTGATAGAATTATACCTAAGCATCTGTTATGTCAATAATTGATTGGGTAGCAATCAGGAAATGCGTATAATAAATGTAAATATTGAGCAGCTTATAGTTATATAGACCTTATTACTCTATACGTATATAGAGTGCATGTTCATTCACCCATTACATTACAAATGTGTGCTAATTTGGATATACTTCTGCGCATATAGCCGGATGTGTGCAATAAATTAGGTAATACATAGCCTAAATGCCAATATATACTAGCAAATATAGAGTTATTTTGCATCTAACGTTCCATAACTGATGATGCAATTTGATCCTTTGGAGAGGATCTAAAAGTGCCTAAATCCTTTGCAAAGGAGCATTGGGCAATAGACAAGGAGCAGCGTCCCGGCGAGGCACAGGCATGATGCTTCCTTGACCACAATGGAGCTGGAAATGAGAATGCTCAAGATATCCGAAGACAGGAAGGCTTTTTGTTGGCCAGAGTTGCTGTCTAGATGCTTAACCTCTATGGGATTGCATTCGGATACAAACTGTGCAACCATATATGTGATTTATGCATTGGTGTACGACTTTGGTGAATTGTCTCTTGTCATGAACCTGGAAGGAATGACGGGCAAATAGCTAGAGCGGCGGATCTCACTCACTCGGCTTTGCTGTTATGGAATTCGATGCCTGAATGGCACAAATGGCAATCCTTGGCTCAGATGCTTTCCTTCAGACACTGGCAACAACTTGTGCGCCAGAACAAAGCTCGAACAATGCATCAGAGCAGTGTCTGTAATAACCTCTATCAGCTGTCAAGATGAATACTGATCTTTGAGATTTGTTACATGCATTTGAAGTGATCAGAACTGTATCAACTGTCAGAATGCAATGTAGACGATGGTGTTGCTCCAGCGATAGTGAAAAGGTATGGACAGCGTTCAGCAGTTACCAGCTGCATTGTGAACACTGTATACTGCCTTCGGGTCTTACGTGCCCACTATGCGGGCTTGGGTCATGGTGCTTCGGACGCCGGCATGGAGGGTGTGCTTTCAGATGCACGGGGCGTCCTTGAGTCCCTACGGTCTGCGGCTACGGCTGCAGAGGTCGGTGGTGCCGCCGCCGCCGGTAAGCAGCCGCCTCTGCACATCAGTACTCTGTCTGTACCGCAGGTGGTGTGCGATGCGCCGCCACCTGCCAATCACGAGATCGACAATAGGCTTTACCCTATTTCGGCATCGGACCCCGCTTCTTTCGGGTCTCCTTTCGAGGAACCACTCCGTGTCTCCTTTATGGACCAGGTAATGCTCGCATGCCCTGACACCTCTCTTAAGTTGTGCTCGGTTGACTCGGTTCACGAGTCGATTCACCCGGGAGAGCTTTCCGTGATCGACGATGACAACGACTCCGACGGTTTCTCTCATTCCGGAGACGAGATTCCCTCGGCCCCACCGGCTACACGGTCACGTGTCGGTGTGGCAACCTTGCCGAGAGTCTTCTCTTTTGCATCTCTAGCCCTGCCCGCACTCATGTGTCTTGCATGTGTGTCAGCGGTTCAGGGTTCGGTGGTGCTCGATCGAGACCCTGAATTCACCGCAGCAGTACATCCCACTGGGGTGACTGCCAACAGTCTGTCTGCCTTGCCGTACTGTTTTACTTTCGGCGTTCCTTTTCCTTCTGTGATTTCGACAGGTTTGAGTTCAGATTTTCAATTTTCGGAATTCCTAATTTTGCTCTACGAATCTTCTCCTGCCTCTGGCTTCTGGTCTTGGCTTCTGGGTTATGATTCTGGCTTCTGGTTCTGGACACTGGTCTCTGGACTCTGGTTCTGGATTATGACTTCTGGACTCTGGTTCTGGTTGGACATCGTTGACACTGACAACTTCTTCAACTCTGGTGAACTCTGCGGCTTTGTAGACCACTTTGAAAGTGGCTGAGTGACTTTGAGATTGGGCTGTAGGAACTTAGCTTGTGAGCAGTGTCCTAGCAGCAGTTTTAGAAAGGGACCGCCCTGGCTAAAGCACAGGCCTCCTTCTAGCAGTTTCCAGCTGCAAGCTGTTTGTTGTTTCGGAACATTTGACTTTATCTGTGAGCCGCTCTCTGCCACCTGAACAACACTCCGTACAGTTACAGGGTGGTGTGCTGGATTCAGTGCACCGTAGGTCATAACTTGCATGACTCCGTTCGACTGTACCAGTACTCGTACAGTAATTGGTGACAGATACCTAGGTCACAGATGCATTATATATTCGTTTATCTTTATAATCAGTTCACACTTGTATGAGAACCTTTCAGTGACCACTCAATATATTACGGTATATTATATCTCACATATTCTCCATCCAGCCGTTCAGCATGTGGTTTTATCCTGTTTACCTTAGCTATCGCCATCACTGACATCCAACACGCACATGTGTTTGTTGGATGGTATCTATATTATCATACACGTGGTTGATATTATAGTTGATCATTTCACTTACTGAATCAGTGAATGTCAATATTCATAATAGTGTCAGTGATGGTGCATTGTGCAGGTACTTGCTGATTTAGTACACTTAAGCAAATTGATAGTGATTTATCATACAAGATAATCTGTATACCACTGGACAGCATATGACTAATATGATGCATATCAATTTGGTCAGTAAGTTGTAATCCTGTACTTCTCATCATGATGGATGATGAGTTGATTGATATATTTCACAAATGGCTCCGGTGTGTATTCCATCTTTGATCAACAGCAGAACAATTATTCCATCCCAAATCCTACGTCAGGAATAACCGAGCTAATTACTGTCTTTATGACCAAGATTGGCAACTTATACCAAGTGGATTTCATTTATAGCCTATACTTGCACAGCAGGTATGCTAAATGGTGTTTTAATGCAAAATCTAGCATGTATGTAAGATGTGCATATTACAGTGTAGCACAATTGTATTGCTGGATCAACCCCCGGTTCCATAGGGTACAAACCTATGGTCGGTTAGGCGCGGACAGACAGTCACCAAATCGATCAACAGAACTAAATGGTGATTTCAAGATAAGTCCTTACTTTTTAATCTTGCAATACTTCTATGTTACACTGTTAGTATATGCATATGTATGCCAACTGTTATCGTGATCAAGTTGGTATATGCATATGTGTGCATGTATGCCAAGTATTTGTGACCAAATTGAATATTATAACAGTGTGAATGGTGCACAAGTTACAGTATAATGGCAAGTTGCAGTATGTGATAGTGATGATGACCTGTGATTAGTGGCATAAGTATGTTAACTTGTCACTCACTGTCAGCATGTATTATAATAGTGGAATAGTGCTGCATGGTGTGTACCACAGTAAGTGTGTGAAATGGTGATGACATTGTACACTATTATTGTACAGCATATGTGTGTATGCTGATGATTGGTATACTGTAATACACATATCACTGCGCAGCATCATATGCTCATCTGATGTAAAATTGTGCGTCCGACTGCAAAATATTGTATGTACATCTGCGAGAATTGAATGAACATCGTGATTGCATGCTATGTACGCGCGTAACACATATTGTATGTCGCGCTGCATGTAGATGCACCACGGATCATGCGCCCTCAAAGCGTGCGTCCCCTGCATAAGATGAAATCATAGCAGGTGCGCATCGCGCTGACGAGCTAAAATCATCGTACGTGCGCGTCGTGATGAACGATTCGTGCGGATCATTTGCAAATAGCGAAATCATCATATGTGTGCGTTGCACTGTACGATTATTCGTGCGGATTACTAGCCAACATTGCTGTCGCCAATTTATTTTACACAGTATGTCGCTGTCACCGGTGTATGTCGCATGGTATGAATGCGATCGCGCGGATAACGAAATTTCGTGCGTCCTGTTGCAGTTGATGTGAATCATACATACTGACGATCATTTTTCGTTCGCGCGTCTGTATCTCCGTCGCATACCGTACCAACCCTGCGAAATGATGACATCATGCATGTGCGATCCGTACGTTGTGCGCACACCTTGTCGCTGTTTATTTGCTGATGATATTGCTGTGAATGATATTAGCTGCGAATGTGTTCGCACTGATGATTTATTGCGCACTCCGTTTGCTGACGATGTTGCAGCGAATGCTGTTATACGCTTGTGGATATTTGATATATTATGTATATGTGCGAGCTCTGTCGCCGATATGTATGCGCGAAACCTGTCACACACACAATATACAAAATTTATATACAAATATATCGCCTGCTGCACACACACTTGTGTCCTCGTTCTTGGCCTGGACGAGAATACCACGCTGTCACGGTTGGATATCAACCTGAAAGACTACGCGGTTGCTATTGAATTGTAGCAAGCACGCAACAATACTTGGTGGGTATGAGTGCAGCGCTCTGGTGTCCAGAAGTGTCCGCTTGAGCGCAATGCTCCTCATATTACCTCAATGCCCTCACGCTTCATAAGCGTTACCACCATCGGGTTGTGAACCCGAGAGCATTGGGTGAACTAACCGTATCGGCTGGTCGAAATAGCCATTGATACTCGCATGCTGTTCAGTTTATGCTCGAAGCGAAGACGCGTCCTCTCAGAACAGTTCGTTCTTCAAGAACTTGTCTTGCTTCGCCATCTCGATGCCGTACCTGGCCTCTCGATGACAGATGTCACTCATGGTGAGTGGACGACAGACATTATGATTGTACATGTCATAGTCGGCCGTACTCTCTGACAATACTCGACGACTGTATGTCATTATAACATATGACATGACATGGTATGACATGTATGACAGGTATGACACATATGTCATCGGTCATATCCCTGACATGGTACCCGGGTCCCTCGCAGCCGCCCGTAGCGGCTCCGATTGTTACCGTGCCGCCCTCGCCGGGTGGTGCTCCGCCATCGCCGGTCTACGTGCCACCCGCCTGGGGCGGGGGGACCGGGGATGAACCTTCTTCTTCAATCCAGCACCGGGCCCGACTGGTTGCACCCGGTGCAACTGACTGCGGCGACATCGACACATTCTCAATTTTCTCAGTTTGCTCTACGCATGATTTACCAACCCGTGGTACCGGCTCTCCTGGGCGTTGTAACAGAGGCACCGGCTCTCCCGGGCACTCTCGACGTGGCTAGAGTTGACGAGATTGGATTAGCCTGCCTCCAGATTGTGATGCTATTGGTTCAAGTTGCCCCAAGATGGGCTTAATTTAGGGTTTTAACTGTATCTGTATTCTGCAGTATGCCTTACCGACTGCTAGTTTCAGGAGTTACCCTGCCAGAAAGGACAGGTTCTCCTGTAGGATGTTTATTTCCACCGAAGCTGAGTAGGTGTTTGTTTCAGTTCCGTGACCACCTAGTTTGCCAGTCACCACCCTAGGTGGTGTGCTGGAAGTGACGCCCCGACTGTCATTCCTATAGTTAGGGTGTATGACTGTCACCGGTCCCGGAACCCTAGACCCCGAACATATAACGGGAAGACTGGGTATCCTCACCGGTTATCTATTCTGATTATCTATCTCACCGAATATACAGTCCAGCTGATATATTCAGCATCAATTTCAAAGGACGACCACATGTAAGTTTGTTTATCCGTATGCATAGAAATATCTTCATGGATTCGCGAACTGTCTGTCTCCTCCACGTCGAGCCATGCGTTAAAAGTTGTCTCACTAGCAAAATCTGACCGACGTTTCTTGTGCTGCATATGGTAGTCTCTGGAGATGACATACTCGTTGATTATAGACTTCTCGTGCTTTTGAACGATCAGACTGCCTTTCTCAAACGCTGTTTTTTTTCGTGCGGCCAACTACAACTTTTGACTTGTTCAGGGCTCAAGAGGAAGAGGACGTCGTCCCACACGGTCTCCGCACCAATCAGGCGCAGCATGTGCCAGAGCGACCCCGGCAAATTGGTGTTTGCTCCACCCAGCAACATCTTCAAGATTTTCATGAAGTGTTGAAGTGCGAGTCTGTCCACTGCTGCCGCCGTTTCATGTCCAGCAAATATCACATGGCTTCCTGCAGCGCGTCACCCCGTGGGGGCTCCTCGTCCATCATGGTTGAGCACTGTGATGTCGGGCTTCCAATCAGGCGAATACCCATGATGATTGCGATCCTCCACGATGCCAAAGGCTGGATTAAAGACTTGCTTCAGCATAGATGCCAAGACATCACGAACGGCATGATGTGCCGTGATACGGCCCATCCTGTCCACGCCGGTTACAGACAAGGTAGTGGTAGCCAAAGGAGTCAATAGAAGCACCACATACGCATGTATGCACACCAGCTAGAATAGGCATCGGGGCACCCAATTGCAAAGCCAAGGCGACAATTGTCTGAGTGGGTGGAAGCCGATAAGAAGGCGACGCGGGAATGGCTGCCAAGTGAACATTGGCGCCACGTTGGGAAAGGGAAAGCAACCGAGCTCGAGAGGCAAGCGCAGCTTGGTCAAATAAATCAAGCCAGTCGGATCCGTTCAAGACCGCATAAGGTCCTTCTGCGACTTGATTTTGGGCTGTGCAAAGAGACCTCACCCAACCTCTGAATCCCACTCGGGCCAACCCACTGACGGGAAGGGATGATCATCTCTCCGGGCCTCAACCACTCGGTTGTGCCAGGCACAACTACATTATTTTATGAAACCGTAGAATTGCGTTCATCCTGAGGAAGATGTAAACTACAAGGGACACTCTTCATAATAGTCGGATGAGTCGAGCAAACATTCATTCAATGATGAATTGATTTTGAACAGAATACACTTTGCAATCGAACCAATGGTGTTTAAGTTTAGATCAGTCGATTGCAAGTTGTGCATAGTGCACCAGTGACTGCAGCATTGCGCTTGGTGCGTCGCGTAGCTAGTGGGTTGAGTGACATATATGTACAACAACTTCACGCGTTACCATACCATGTATGTATCATACAAGATCACATGTTATATATCACTGTCGCACTCTCTATGTCGGTTTCCGAAGTTGGTTATAGTGATATTGCTTGCTCCTCAGCTCCTCCGTTTATCATGACGCTTGATTCTTCAGCAGTATGCGAGACAGTCCTGACTTCGAAAAGCATTCATAGCTCAGATTCTGGTGATAGAGCAGCAGGAGCCAGTTTTCATTTGCACAATAGTTTAGGATGTCATCTTGAAAACACCGTCGACAAGAATGTACCTAGCTTTCAGCTTACACAGTTTGTTCAAGAAGACCCATCGCTGTCCTTCCAAAGCGTATACCAAGAAATAGACATGCAGGACATCGTGAGCATGCTTCCATCTATCATGGCGAAGTAGTGTAGCTACGGACAACGTAGCTACAACGTACACCGTTGTTTCCTGTGCAAGCCCGGAAAATCGGTCTGCGGTTGCGGTGGTCCCATCGTACCATCAGCAGGGTCAGAATTCCCTACTGTGCAGACGCAGGTACAAGTACTATGTTCCGTTGACTATTTAAAACGAATACTTTGATGACGTACAAACGCTAGCCGACTACAAGTCCAGCAGTTGCAGAGGATGACGTCAGGAAAGAAGCCACATCAATACTCAGCTGACGTGCTTCCAATTCGGTTGTCGAGGCTGTTATGTTATGAGTGAGAGTCAGCAACCATGCAGATATATCCTTCAAGGTTTCACTTTTTTTCCGACAACGAGCCGCTCCTGTGCACTGGAATAGAACGTCGTAGTGGAAACAAAGGTCGCATGCACGAGCTGACTTTTTTCAGCTTCAGTGACGGGTTGCGCGTGAGAGAGTTCAGATTGGACGTTGTGTCCCGAACAAGTTGTACTGATGAGTAGAACCCCGGAAGTTTCTGGCAACCTTCGATAACCGCAAGCACCGTGTCACAAAGCCACCAGGCTTAACAGACTATAGCGCCAACTAGTACAAAGGGGTGTCGGCGGACCTTAAAGCCAATGTTGTTGTAAAGGGCAGAATATCGGAATGGTCTGTGGCAATCACAGGCGAGGTTCCCTCCCAACGGAGTGGCGAGCACTGAGTTGTGCACGCCTGGAGATAAATCAGGAGCGCACACGGACTCCTCCTGAAATAGAAGCGTGCCTTTTGACTCTGGAACGGTAGGTATCGATGGTACGTCAAAAGCCAAAAGTTCCAATATTAGGTGGTGTAAAATTAACACCATAGTAAAACTGTGTAGGGAACCGAGAGGATGTACACCGGAAGTGTGAGCTTATGCCTTCTTCTTGGGGGCAGCCTTCTTCTTGGGAGCAGCCTTCTTGGGGGTTGCCTTCTTCTTGGGAGCAGCGGCCTTCTTGGGAGCGGCAGATTTCTTGGGAGCTGCGGCCTTCTTGGGCGCAGCGGCCTTCTTGGGAGCAGCAGCCTTCTTGGGCGCGGCGGCCTTCTTGGGGGCAGCGGCCTTCTTCTTGGAGGCAGCAGCCTTCTTCTTGGCGGCAGCGGCCTTCTTGGGAGCGGCGGCCTTCTTCTTAGGCTCGGGTTTCTTGAATTCATCGCTAAGCTTGTAGCTCGCCTTCACCTTCAAGAGCTTGCCAGAGGCGGCAAGCTTCTTGAGCTGGGTGAAGAGGGTCTTCTTGTAGTTGTCAGGAAGAGTGTAGTTGGCACCAAGGTACTTGGTAATGGCAGGAACAGACGAGCCGGTGCGCTCCTTGAGAGCTACAATGGCTGCCTTGACCATCACATCATACTTGGGATGGGCAGGTGCGGCCTTGGGCTTAGCAGCGGCTTTTGGAGGCATGGTTTCTGAGGAGAGAAGTGAGAGTTGCAAAAGAAGAAAGTTGACGGGGAATAAGTGTTCAACGCAGACTTGAAGCCTTTCTAGGGTACTGCTCGACCGCCTAGGGTCAAGACAATATTCGGTTGACATCCAAATCTACTTTGTAATTTCAAATGGACCAATCAAAATACATCATAAGTGTTGGGAAGGATCGAGGGGTGTCGGTTACCCCATACCCCTCTGCGAAGTCAAATGCGGAAGTGGTGACACCCTCACCCCAATCCTAATCCTTTAAACCAATATGTAAGATCGATCCAGTCTCAGGGTCACAGAACGACAAGAAACGACTCCGACTTCGCAGGTCGCCCTCCGCGCCGCCCCGCGCGGCCGCGCCATAGTGATAGAGTCATCGCGTCCATGAGATCGCGATCGGTAGACGGTGCGGTGACGTGGCAGCCATAACTAGCTTGTTGCTCGCTCGTCTTCGACTGATCCTACGGTCGCACTGCTCGCTCAGACCCGAATGCTATTTCTTGCCACGTCACTATCATAACTTTTGAGCTCTGTTTCCAAATCCTTGATGCTGTCGCGACATTTTGCTCTCTCCTCCCGAAATTTGGAAACGAAGCGACAGGGACCGCATCGAGCATTTCCATTTGGAAACAGCATCGAGCAGCATCGAGCAGCCCGCGACAGCCCGCGACAGCCGATTCAGTCGCGTTTTTTGCGCGGTTCGGCACGATTTCTCTCTTTTGGCGACCTTAATAATAATATAACATTTACTGTCGGATATATAGTTCCGCTGTAATATATATCTAGCTGGATAGATAAACCCTGAGTTGAGGGTTACGATATCAGAACGGTTAAAGTGTGTTTGATAAAAGTCGAGATAACATAAATACCTAACGGGTGTTTCCCGTCTACGGGTGACGGTCATCCAGCCTACTATAGGAAGTGACATGTGACAGTTTCGGGTGTCACAGTGTCAAATCCAGCACACCACCTAGGGTGGTGACCGGAGCTAGTGGCGAAACGAAGCAACAAACTCCCTACTCAACTTCAGGAGGAAACTGTAGCACAGCTGGGGGCCTGTACTCTTGGTCACAGCGGCTCACAACAAAGATTGTCAGATATAGCTGTTAAGTGCTAAAACCCTAAACACAACTCAAATTCAGAGAGCTCTTCTGCACATCTAGAAAGCTAATCACTAGGCAATTCCTGGGCAGGCACGGTGTAAGCAATCTTCAGCCACCAGATGGCTACTACCCGAAGGTCCGGTCCTCCCACAAGGACCGAAGTGAATTTGGGATATATGCCGCGTTTTTTCGATATAGTTGGTATATGAGTGCTTTGGGGTCATATTTAGGTGTCCAATAATTATCTAAAAACTTGTGTTGAGTGTAATACTCGGTGTAGCGATGTGGTTTACGTTATTGAAAAGTTGGGGTGAGACCGCTCGAAATTAAATAAAAAGGCCGGTCCTCCCACAAGGACCGGAAGTTCCCAAGCCACCTACACTCACTAAGTGGCCTTCCTAGTGTCCACTACACTTAAAAAATACTTCAACATGACCTATTCGTGCCCTCTACAATGTACAACATCTTCGGAATCCACAATACTGCGGTATATATCCCTCACAATGTCATGCACCCACGAAAATACAAGATTTCATCAAAATCGGCCATCCAAAAATCTGCTCTCGCCGAATTCCAAAGCAATGTTCCGAGTAGACTACTGCACATATTGACAAGCTTAAGCATTCTAAAAATCGGTAAACATGTTTACATGAAGTATGCGACGTGCCACATCATACATCTATCATATCCGAACACTATTTGGCATTCATAGTATCCGTAGTAACGAAAAAAACATTTGAAAACCTTGGGTCAAAAATGTTTTTTACAGGTGTAAGGTCGATTCGTGAGTGCGTATATACACCCAATACGAGGTCGCCAACATGTATAATCTTGCAAGTATGATTGGGTATGATGTTAGGATAAATTTTTGTACTTGGGCGGCTTGTTTGACCTGGAATTCTATTGGATAAAAATATTTGAATGGCATGGCATGTTTTTGAACGTCCTCCAAAAGTTGCAACTCAAAAATGATAGGGTACATGCTACAAATGCATTGGATATAGTCATTTTATGGCGATATACGGTTGATGGCGCATATGGGCACTCGGTTTAGGTCCTAAGTATACTAAAAACCGAAGGGTAGGCACTAAGACCGTCAAGAGGACGGCTAAAGAAATTCCCGCAACACCGGTCCTTGTGGGAGGACCCAACGCCGTTTCGGTCCTCCCACAAGGACTGTCGGGCAGTAGCCACAGAGGGTCCTGGAACTGGTCGGCCTCAGAGAAGCGTGAGGGTGCAGTAGTTGTCGGCCTCCGGGGCCGGTGGTAAATCATGCGTAGACGAAATTAAGGAATCCCCGATCTCGGTCGCGGAGTCCCCAGAGCCCGGCGCCTCGTCCTCGGACGAGTACGGTGGCGGTGAGTAAGGCGGTGAAGAGGGAATTGGCGGATCAGGATCCACGAGCTCCGGCGGTAGCGGGAGAAAGTCGTAGAAGCGGAATCCCTGTCGCAGCTCCCGATACCGCGCCTGTCTATACGCGGCGGTATAGCATCCGGCACGGCACCACCCACCGCGTCGCCCAGCATGCCACGGAAAGGTGCAGGCGGTGAAGTCGCCGTAGTTGGGACTGCCGAGGCAGTCCACGCAGCACCACCGACCGGTGGAGCCGCGCATGCGCGTGCATTGGCACCACCGACACCGGAAGCGGCGTGTGGTGCGGCGGCAGCACAAATTACGAAGAGCGCACATACCAAAGAGGAAGTGAGGAAAGACCTTCCCAAGCCGGGAACGCCCCTCCCACATCAGCCGTACCGCGGCTGCAGCAGCGCAACCGAGGCATCCTCGTCGTCGTCGTCGTCGCTCGCGTGGCGTAGGTTGCGGGCTCGTACTGTAGCCCATCAGACACGCTCACCGGCGCCTCGACCGCGGAGAGCATGCTCATGCTTACGGGCGACTCGTCGGGCGACCCCAATGCAACCCCCGTGCTTCACGTGCTCTCAATGAAGTCGGCAAAGGTGCGGGCGACGGGAGGGCAAAAGGGGTTAGGCGGACCGGTCCAATCCTCGCCGGATTCAACCGACGCGGGCGGGGAGTGCGTGACCGGTTCCGACACCACCGGCATGCTGGCGGTGAAAGTGTTGACGTTGGAAGTCGATGCCCCAGCCGTGCATGCCAACTCCGAGAACTCAGTGACGGCGGACACGAGGGCCTCACCGTCCTCCTCGCAGAACGAGCACGCGGAGAGGTCGGCGAAGATGTCCGGTTTCCCGCCCGCGAGCATGCAGAGGGCGTCGAACTCTTCGGCGTCGTCGTGGTCGATGGCATGTTGAAACTTCGCGGCCAACACCGAGTTCTCGGCCTCCTCAGCGAAAGCGTAGGCCGAGAGGCCGGTCCGGCCCCCGTTCGGGCAGTCCCGATGCCAACGCCGTGCCTTGCCCTTCGTTCGCGCACACCTGGTTCTGACAATACGGTACGGTCGCACCGGTGTCGCGGTGAAAGGTGACTTTCTTCGAGATGGATTGTGACCAATTGCTACTAGAATGTCCTAGTGACACAGTGAAAACGCTGAACGCCGTAGGGTTTGAGCGAGGCAATCGGGTATATCAAAAGATAGAAAATGAATACACGACTCTCAGGCTATCTAAGCTCTGAGGCCGTCACTAGGCAATCATATCGTGTGTCACAGTCTAAGCTACCGAAGTCGAACTACTGAGTACAGGTAGGAAGTCACTGTACTGTCACTGTCACTGTCATACGTCATACGTGGTACTGAACTACTGAATCTCAGCACACCACCTCGGCTGAGGTGGCACAAGAATGTGAAACAGGTAGCTAATGCAAACTAAGAGGTCCCCGTCCACGGATCAGAACAACATCAACCAAAGGGCCGACCTGCCGCCATCCCCGCTTCCGGCTAACCCTCTAAACCGAATGCTAAAGTACTAGTATATGCATGCCAACTAGGTGGACTGCCACAAGCAAGGATATGAAAATAGTGAATGGTCTCCGCCAGATCTCGCTCCCCGATAGATACTCTCATCCGATGTTGCTCAGCTCGACGGTCAACCAGTACTCGAGGTCATAGAAGATGTCAAAGAAGTACAGGATGTACAGTAATCACTCAGTTATAAGGAACTCCTATGCTAAGGAACCAGCCAGCCTTTCGGGGGGGTGGGGGGTACCCAAGTTGATGAGAAAAGCTGGCTGGACTTTTTTTGTTATGGAATCACCCTGAAATAAGAAATATGGTGTTGGCTGCCTATCTTAAGGGGCATTTCATACACTTCATATATATTAAGAAATCTAGGCTGGAAATTTTACCAAAATGGTGTAGGCAAATGCTATTTTTATCAGATTTTTTAATAAAACTCTGCAAAAATCAAGGCACAGTGCAATATGATGCTTAGGTTCATACGACACTACAACATTATACATTCACCCAGAAAGGCTAAGTCCTGCTTTAATTCTTTCAACTGTGCACGACTCTCAGGGTCCATTTTCTAGGTTTTGAAAATTTTAAGAAATGTGGCTGGCTATGTACGGATGGCACGTGGATGGCTATGGAATATGCTGGCTGGCTTAAAAGATCGCGGTCACTATTCTTAGCAGATTCCATAGGACGCTGGCGCTGGCCAGGGGGGGGGGGTACCCAAGTTGATGAGAAAAGCTGGCTGACCTGGAATTTACGGTTTTCTTATAGGTGGGTGATTACTGTACAACAGCAACACGCCGCACTTGGAAAATGCCTATGGAAAATGCAGAATTACACTGTTAAGGAATGCCACAGAGATCATCCCTATGATAGTGGCGTCCATACCTGTGGAATGGCCTGGAAACAGGTTAAAAAACATCACCAATGTACCCTATGGAAAATCCGGAGCCTGTGGAAAAAGTGGTGTGCCCTATGGGAAATCCAGAGCCTATCCCTATGGAAACCCCTATGGAAGACCCCCTACCGCCGCCAAAAACCCCCCAAATAAAATGAGCTTGTTCGATCACCCCCAAGAAAACAAACCATTTGTTCACTGACGAGGGGGGCAAAAAAAAACAAAATTGCGGCCTGTATGCGCTGTTTTGGCTAGTCGAGATTTTATTTCTGGAACTTCAAAAAAAATCGGGATCTCATAGGTTCGATTGAGACTGAGAACGACGGCCACCTCTAGACCATTACGAAGGGTTGATTACATTTAATCCCAGTTTAAATTTTATAAGTCGATTATCTCCGATGCAATGTCACTGAGAGTCTGAGACATCGCATCGTCATCATCGTCGTCATCGTCGATCGTGCTCGCATGACGGATGACGAGTCGATCCGATGTGACTTCTGAACGGCAAAGTTTTTGAGCACTTCGATTTTTCTGAACGGTCAAGTTCAAACTCACGTTATTGCACTCTTCACAGTTCGCCGTCAGCAATGTTGCAGCAGCCTCGCCAGTGAGTTGCGTGCTGTGATATTTTTAATTCTCACAGGTTGCAATATGGCACTGGTTTGCGGTGCATGTTTTGGTTATGCGTGTGTATTATTTTGTGTGTGCTTCGCGCGCTCATACTTGGCATGCGTGAAACTTTGACTAGGAGTGAACGGGAAATTCCCGCGAGTCCTTTGCACTCGAAATAGTTGGTTCAAATCCAACTCACTCCACATCCCCCTTTTACTTTCCTTTGCTTCTTTCGTTGACGACTGCTATTTTCTTTCTTCTTTACTAAACGTTAGTTGGTTGGTTTCGTTTTTCAGATCCGCTGAAAACGTTCGCGTGGCGAAGTCATATTAGGTTTTCATATCGCGTTCATATTCGCATTTATTTGAGGTTGCTCGGTTGTTAATTATGTTTTCAATAAAGGTTTATTTTGTGCGTTTCCGCTTTTTACTAAGTGTTGGCTCTTTACTTTCCTTTTGAGATTGGCTGTTTTCGAGGAGGGCGAAATGGAGGAAATCGACCGCCTCGAGTACAACGTCAACTTCAAGCATCCCTTCAAACATTCTAGGTTGATAAGTCCTTTATGTTTTCAATAGAATATTCTTTTGTGCGTTTCCGCCTTTTTACTAAGTGTTGGCTCTTTACTTTCCATTTTAGATCGGTTGTTTTGGAGCGAAGCGAGATGGAGAAAATCGACGGCCTCGAGTACAACGTCAACGTTTAGGTTGTCATCTTGTAAATAGAAAGAGCACGAGAAGAACATTATTTTGCGTATTGTAAATAGAAAGTGCACGAGTAGAACATAATTTTGTGTATTCGTTGGTATGATAAAATTTGATAGTCCCATTAGTATTCCTTTCTGCCTAGCTAGATACATGTTAATCGTAGTAAAGATGCTCGAGTATTTTGTTTATCTCGCATAGTGGAAACATAGTGAACACACTGCATGTTGCTAATGTGCAATATGTATGCTACACAGTCAGTGCTACACGTACAGTATCCCTATACTGCCCCACTACTGTGCCTATGGAAAGTAAATATTAATTAAGTTCCATACGTATAGCATCCCGATATTATCCCTATATCGTGCCTATGGGAACCGCATATATATCTACTGGTTCCATACCTATACTATGCCTATAGTAAATGGTTTCCATACGGATAACATACGTAGGGAAAGATGTTTTCCATACCTATAATATACGGTTTTCATACGCATGGTATCCCTGGGGAAAAAGCTTTCCGTAGGTATAGTACACCTGCGGAAAATGCTCTCCATAAGTATAATAACCGTATGGAATATGAATTCCATAGGGCGGGTCACCCTACGGAAAGCGTTTCCATAGGTATACTCCTGATGCTGTTAACAGAATCATACGTATAATATCCGTATGGAATACCTTTCCATAAGTATACAACACGTATGGAATTGTGTTTCCATAGGTATAGCCATCCTATGGAATAATCTTTCCCAAAGGTGAGCCACCCAGTGGAAAACCTTTCCATAAGTATATCGGCCGTATGGAAACCTATTTCCCAAGGGACGCTAAGTGTATGGGCCCGTCTTCCGTAGGCATAATGTCCGTATGGAAAGATCTTTCCCAGGGGATACCATACCTGTGGAAAATGTTCCATAGGTATATCGACCGTATGGAAGATTGCTTTCCAAGGGATACTTCGATACTATGCCTATGGAATCCGCTTCCATAGGTACACCGTCCGTATGGAAACAAGTTTCCCAAGGGGTACCATGCCTGGGGAAAAGATTTCCATAGGTATGACCTATTAGGTTCCATAGGGCCAGCATAGGGTTATCATAGGGATGGAACGGATCCGTGTGTTTTTCCACAGGGTTTTCCATACGGCTTTCCATAGGAAGGCTATAGGGATGACATAGGTACGGAAAGCGCTTGATATTCCAGGACTTTCCATTGGGTTTCCATAGGGTTTTCCATACGATATTTTCCATACGATTCCTTCCATCCCTATGGAAAACGTTCCATAGGTATGGACGCCACAATCATCCCTATGGAATGCCTTGGAAAACCCTATGGAAAGCTCAATCACCCTATGGAATGCCCTGGAAAATAATGAAAACCTTCCCAAGGGTGAGTATAGGGATGGAAACTCAAAATTTTTGTTTTCGAGATAACCTCCAGTATCCATTTTCCCTTTTCCATAGGGCTTTTCCATAGGGTTTTCACCCGTTTCCATGCCTATGGAAAGCTTTCCCAAGGGTTGCAGATCTGTAGGGACACTGGGAGGCGGCACAGCACACTGTTGGTGCACACCCAGGAGGTGGCGCAACGCATTGGTGGCATACACAGCTACAGCACACCTCGGTCAGTGTAGAGCTGGAGGGACGACACGCCGTTGATGAGGCACTGGGGGTGGTGGGTACACAGAGTAGTGGACTTTTACATCACGCTTGCACACCGTGAGTTGCTGGCAGGCGCACACTATGTATTGGTGAGCCGGTCGCATCAGACACCCACACGCTTGACGCGGATGCGTCATACAGGTTTGGTGGATATATTGACATGGAGTGC
>LGRX02008588.1:0-28549 GCA_001247695.2 Cymbomonas tetramitiformis
TAACGACTCCAGGTCCGCGGTTACTGGATTCACACCCTTCGAGCTTTGCTATGGGCATGCCCCAGCGTCGCAGCTCGACTTCTTCGTAGAAGCTGCGTTGGCCTCTCGTAGGGGCCGCGCCAAGGGGGGAGAGGGGACGTCGTGAAGAAAGGCACGGCCCACGAGACCGCCCGGCAGTTTGTTCAGCAGTTGCAGACTGCTCGCGATAGGTTGCTGGTAGCTCAGCAGCAGCAGGGGGCCCAGTATGATGCTCGCCATCGCGCTCGCCGGTACGCAATAGGTGACATGGTGTGGGTGGACGCCACGCATCTCACCCAGCCCGGGGATCGGGGCCTACACAAGAAGTTGCTGAAGAAGCGCCTGGGTCCGATGGAGGTGCTGGAGGCCTTCCACAGCGACCGGCAGATGGAGCTCGCCACCGAGGACCGAGGGGCCCCCGCGGCTTACCGCCTGAAGCTACCACCACAGTGGAAGGTGCACGACGTCTTCACCGTGGATAGACTCACCCCGGTGGAGTCGGGCCAGGACAAGTTCGCGGACAGGAGTGCGGAGATTCCGCCTCCCCCTGTGGACGTGAGCGGTCGTAAGGAGATGGCGGTGGAGTGCATTGAGAGGTCACGCACGAGGAGACGTAGCGGGCGGACATGGACGGAGTACATGGTCAAATGGGTAGGTATGCCGCGCTCCGAGAATGAATGGAAAACTCGCGAGGACCTCGAATTCGATGGAGTTGGCCGAAAAGGGATACCTAACCGCGCTCTTCAGGAGTTCGAGAAGGTCGAGGCCAAGAGGCAAGAACGTGAAAAGAGTAGAGTCACTCGCAAACGCGAGGAGTCAGCAGGAGCGATATGGTTGACGGATCCTGAAGAGTTACAGGCGGACGGAATGGCGTGGATCCCGGAAGAACGGGCCGACGACGAGGTGGGCACATTCGCGACGGTGTCGTCCACCAGTTTCATGCCATCCCAAGGACCTGGTCGAGGAGCGGCACGCCTACAGCCGTCTCGACGCCCAATACGGATCTTGGTGTTGTTTTGTGGCACAGGCTCCGTCGAACGACAGTTCAGCAAGCAGTTTCCTGGGTGTGAGGTAGTCTCGGTGGACATCCAGAACCGATGGAAGCTCACTCACTGCGAAAACGTCCTGCACTGGGACTATCGGCAGTTCTCGCCCAAGCACTTTGACGTCATTTGGGCGAGCCCTCCATGCACGGAGTATAGCCAAGCCAAAACGGTAGGGATACGAAACTTGCGTGGTGCTGACAGGCAAGTGCGGAGAACGCTGGAGATCATCAAGTACCTCCAGCCGAGCTTCTACTTCATCGAGAACCCGCGTGGCCGAGCTCCTCATGGGTTTCACACTCGCCGATGCATGCAAGGGTTGCCACCTCCGCATCTGGCTACGTATTGTAAGTATGGTATGCCCTACAAGAAGCCCACCCACTTCTGGACCAACGCGCCTATCGCCACTCTGAAGTCTTGCGACCCCGAAAACCCCTGCGACTTCAAACGCCGTTATGGGCGGCACGAGAAGATGGCGCAGAGCGGCTCCGCCAGCAGAGTGTCGGGCGACCCTAGACCAGGCATGGGAGCTGGATGGCACGTGTATGGCATCCCCGCAGCCTTGCTTAAACAATTATTCAGCTCTCTACCGGTGGAACAACCCGTGGGGGCAATCGCAGCGGTGTGTGAATACCTAGCGGAGCTGCTTTGGAGAGATGAAAATGAGACAGGTCTCAACGATGAAAGAGTCTGCGTTAATCCGGAAGAAGCTGACGAGGAGCCGGTGACCTTGATGCCGGAGTACAGCCCTACGCCGCCACCAATGATGTCCGACGACAGCGAGTGGGACACCATGGGCTCCGAATCAGCCTAACGACTGTGCATCTAAGCACAAGCGAGGACGCTTCCCACCTGAAGGGGGGGGGAGTTGTGCTAGGACAACACCCGGTGTCATGCGCGGATGACTCAGCAATGTCATACATGCCAGAAGTGTCATACGCGCCTTACAGCATTAGCGCCCGAGACCCCTGTTGAGGAAGAGACCCCCCTTATATGGGAGTACACAGTACCACAGTACTGTGTAATAATGTGACATGTAGAATACTGGCACATCATACTGCATGATAATGTAGTACAAGCATATGATAGGTTGATGAGACTTGGCCATGCTGACTAGGATTACCTCAGAGAGCTGAGTGAATAAGTAATGGCCAAGGCCAAAGAAACAGTTGAGATTTCTAGAGTAAAACAACCGCATGGCAAAAAGTCAATATAATACCTAATTCTTACTGCAAGTATATGCACTGAGTCTGGACATAGTTCCTAAGAATCGACATAGCTTGATTAGTCTTATATAGTGCATAATATAGAACCTTGCACTATATATGATCCACAAGTAGTTTCACAGACACTGTCAAGTAGAGGTTTAGTACTGCCTCCTACACTATCGCGCACATGATCCTGCGGTCATATGATGTAATGGCGATATCCATGTTAACATCGCATGGTAAGTAATCGTGCTGTCCAAAAAGATCGACGCCTAGTGGAGATCGCATATTTGTGATCGACAGCGCCTAGACCTCTGATCTTTATCGTCTTGGCATGAAGTGAATTATACCTTTGACCTTTAGAATCTTCACCCAAACCAAATTACCTTACCTACCTCTGACCTTTATAATCTTCACCCAAACCAAATTTTCATCTCCGTTCGCTGTGCGTGTTATGAATTTAGATATGGGTCATCTGAATGACCATCTCCGTTCGCCTTTTTCTTTATTTGCTATGTATGAGGAAAGCGAACGGAGATGGTCATTCAGCAGCAGCAGCAGCAGTAGCAAAGCTCGAATCCCAACGGGCGATACAGTCGAATGTTCCATCTCACGATCGCCAGACGCTAACGATGACAGTGCCACAACAGTCGCGTGTATGTACCACGACGCCACCCACGCGTTATGGCATGGCATGCCGGGAAGCAAAAAGCAAAGCACTGTCGCGCACATGATCCTGCGGTCATATGATGTGATGGCGATATCCATGTTAACATCGCATGGTAATTATTCGTGCTGTCCAAAAAGATCGACGCCTAGTGGAGATCGCATATTTGTGATCGACAGCGCCTTGTACCTTACTTACTTACTTACTTACTTACTTACCTACCTCTGACCTTTATCGTCTTGGCATCGAGTAAATTACCTTACCTTACATCACCTTAGTCAATCAGCAGCAACAGCAGCAGCAGCAAAGCTCGAATCCCAACGGGCGATACAGTCGAATGTTCCATCTCACGATCGCCAGACGCTAACGATGACAGTGCCACAACAATCGCGTGTATGTACCACGACGCCACCCACGCGTTATGGCATGGCATGCTGGGAAGCAAAAAGCAAAGCACTGTCGCGCACATGATCCCGCGGTCATATGATGTAATGGCGATATCCATGTTAACATCGCATGGTAATTAATTGTGCTGTCCAAAAAGATCGACGCCTAGTGGAGATCGCATATTTGTGATCGACAGCGCCTAGTACCTTAATCAGCAGCAGCAGCAGCAGCAAAGCTCGAATCCCAACGAACGACGCAGTCGAATTATCGATCTGACGATCGACAGACGCTAGCGATGACAGTGCCACAACAGTCGCGTGTATGTACCACGACGCCACCCACGCGTTATGGCATGGCATGCTGGGAAGCAAAAAGCAAAGCACTGTCGCACACATGATCCTGCGGTCATATGATGTAATGGCGATATCCATGTTAACATCGCATGGTAATTAATCGTGCTGTCCAAAAGGATCGACGCCTAGTGGAGATCACATATTTGTGATCGACAGCGCCTAGACCTCTGACCT
Organism: Cymbomonas tetramitiformis; assembly: GCA_001247695.2. Taxonomy (NCBI): domain Eukaryota; kingdom Viridiplantae; phylum Chlorophyta; class Pyramimonadophyceae; order Pyramimonadales; family Pyramimonadaceae; genus Cymbomonas; species Cymbomonas tetramitiformis. The sequence goes on from LGRX02008588.1 coordinate 3,851, forward strand.
TTATAATCTTCACCCAAACCAAATTACCTTACTTACCTTAATCAGCAGCAGCAGCAGCAAAGCTCGAATCCCAACGGGCGATACAGTCGAATGTTCCATCTCACGATCGCCGGACGCTAACGATGACAGTGCCACTGCAGTCGCGTGTATGTACCGCGACGCCACCCACGCGTTATGGCATGGCATGCTGGGAAGCAAAAAGCAAAGCACTGTCGCGCACATGATCCTGCGGTCATATGATGTAATGGCGATATCCATGTTAACATCGCATGGTAATGAACCGTGCCGTCCAAAAAGATCGACGCCTAGTGGAGATCGCATATTTGTGATCGACAGCGCCTAGACCTCTGATCTTTATCGTCTTGGCATCAAGTAAATACCTCTGATCTTTATCGTCTTGGCATGAAGTGAATTACCTTACTTACTTACTTACCTTACCTTACCTTAGTCAATCAGCAACAGCAGCAACAGCAGCAGCAGCAACAGCAAAGCTCGAATTCCAACGGGCGATACAGTCGAATGTTCCATCTCACGATCGCCAGACGCTGACGATGACAGTGCCACAACAGTCACGTGTATGTACCACGACGCCACCCACGCGTTATGGCATGGCATGCTGGGAAGCAAAAAGCAAAGCACTGTCGCGCACATGATCGTACGGTCAGATAGTGTAATGGCGAAAATGATTTAAACATCGCATGGCCGACGCGATGTTCCGGAATCAGATAAATTCGCTTTTACATCGCATAGCAGACGCGAGGTCCGAGAAATGTCAAATCGTTAATGGAATGGCAGACTCGATGTTCATGTTCGGATCTCTCGAGTGTGCCATGTCGGCAAGATGAATAATCCCATCGACCGTCAGATGCGCCTAGTGGAGATCTTAATTTAAGATCGACCGGGCCTAGTGTATTACATGCAGCAGCAGCAGCAGCAGCAAAGCTCGAATCCCAACGGGCGACGCAGTCGAATTATCGATCTCACGATCGCCAGACGCCAACGATGACAGTGCCACTGCAGTCGCGTACATTTATCGCGACGCCACCCACGCGTTATGGCATGGCATGTTGGGAAGCAAAAAGCAAAGCACTGTCGCGCACATGATCCTGCGGTCAGATGATGTAATGGCGATATCCATGTTAACATCGCATGGTAATTAATCGCGCTGTCCAAAAAGATCGACGCCTAGTGGAGATCGCATATTTGTGATCGACAGCGCCTAGACCTCTGACCTTTATCGTCTTGGCATCAAGTGAATTACCTTACTTACCTTACCTTAGTCAATCAGCAGCAGCAGCAGCAGCAGCAGCAGCAGCAGCAGCAAAGCTCGAATCCCAACGGGCGATACAATCGAATGTTCCATCTCACGATCGCCAGACGCTAACGATGACAGTGCCACAACAGTCGCGTGTATGTACCACGACGCCACCCACGCGTTATGGCATGGCATGCTGGGAAGCAAAAAGCAAAGCACTGTCGCGCACATGATCCTGCGGTCATATGATGCAATGGCGACATCCATGTTAACATCGCACGGTAATTAATCGTGCTGTCCAAAAAGATCGACGCCTAGTGGAGATCGCATATTTGTGATCGACAGCGCCTAGTACTTACCTTAGTCAATCAGCAGCAGCAGCAGCAGCAGCAAAGCTCGAATCCCAACGGGCGATACAGTCGAATGATTCATCTCACGATCGCCAGGCGCTAACGATGACAGTGCCACTGCAGTCGCGTACATTTATCGCGACGCCACCCACGCGTTATGGCATGGCATGCTGGGAAGCAAAAGGCAAAGCACTGTCGCGCACATGATCCTGCGGTCATATGATGTAATGGCGAAAATGATTTAAACATCGCATGGCCGACGCGATGTTCGGAAATCAGATAGATTCGCTTTTACATTGCATAGCAGACGCGAGGATCGAGAAATGTCAAATCATTAATGGAATGGCAGACTCGATGTTCATGTTCGGATCTCTCGAGTGCGCCACGTCGGCAAGATAAATAATCCCATCCACGGTCAGATGCGCCTAGTGGAGATCTTAATTTAAGATCGACCGGGCCTAGACCTTTGACCTTTATAATCTTCACCCAAACCAAATTACCTTACTTACCTTACCTTAATCAGCAGCAGCAGCAGCAGCAGCAGCAAAGCTCGAATCCCAACGGGCGCGGACAGTCGAATTTTCGATCTCACGATCGCCAGACGCCTACGATGACAGTGCCACTGCAGTCGCGTACATTTATCGCGACGCCACCCACGCGTTATGGCATCGCATGCTGGGAAGCAAAAGGCAAAGCCCTGTCGCGCACATGATCCTGCGGTCAGATGATGTAATGGCGATATCCATATTAACATCGCACGGTAATCAATCGCGCTGTCCAAAAAGATCGACGCCTAGTGGAGATCGCATATTTGTGATCGACAGCGCCTAGACCTTTGACCTTTATAATCTTCAACCAAACCAAATTACCTTACCTTACCTTACCTTACCTTACTTAATCAGCAGCAGCAGCAAAGCTCGAATCCCAACGGGCGATACAGTCGAATGTTCCATCTCACGATCGCCAGACGCTAACGATGACAGTGCCACAACAGTCGCGTGTATGTACCACGACGCCACCCACGCGTTATGGCATGGCATGCTGGGAAGCAAAAAAGCAAAGCACTGTCGCGCACATGATCCTGCGGTCATATGATGTAATGGCGATATCCATGTTAACATCGCATGGTAATTAATGGTGCTGTCCAAAAGGATCGACGCCTAGTGGAGATCGCATATTTGTGATCGACAGCGCCTAGTGTATTACATGCAGCAGCAGCAGCAGCAGCAGCAAAGCTCGAATAATCCCAACGGGCGACGCAGTCGAATTTTCCATCTCACGATCGCCAGACGCCAACGATGACAGTGCCACAGCAGTCGCGTACATTTATCGCCACGCCACCCACGCGTTATGGCATGGCATGCTGGGAAGCAAAAAGCAAAGCACTATCGCGCACATGATCCTGCGGTCATATGATGTAATGGCGATATCCATGTTAACATCGCATGGTAATTAATCGCGCTGTCCAAAAAGATCGACGCCTAGTGGAGATCGCATATTTGTGATCGACAGCGCCTAGACCTCTGACCTTTATAATCTTCACCCAAACCAAATTACCTTACCTACCTCTGACCTTTATAATCTTCACCCAAACCAAATTACCTTACCTTACCTTACCTTACCTTAATCAGCAGCAGCAGCAAAGCTCGAATCCCAACGGGCGACGCAGTCGAATTTTCGATCTCACGATTGCCAGACGCTAACGATGACACTGCCACAACAGTCGCGTGTATGTACCGCGACGCCACCCACGCGTTATGGCATGGCATGCTGGGAAGCAAAAAGCGAAGCACTGTCGCGCACATGATCCTGCGGTCATATGATTTAATGGCGATATCCATGTTAACATCGCATGGTAATTAATCGCGCTGTCCAAAAAGATCGACGCCTAGTGGAGATTTCATATTTGTGATCGACAGCGCCTAGACCTCTGATCTTTATCGTCTTGGCATCAAGTGAATTACCTTACCTTACTTACCTACCTCTGATCTTTATCGTCTTGGCATAAAGTGAATTACCTTACTTACCGAGTCAATCAGCAGCAGCAAAGCTCGAATCCCAACGGGCGATACAGTGGAATGTTCCATCTCACGATCGCCAGACGCTAACGATGACAGTGCCACAACAGTCGCGTGTATGTACCACGACGCCACCCACGCGTTATGGCATGGCATGCTGGGAAGCAAAAAGCAAAGCACGGTCGCGCACATGATCCTGCGGTCATATGATGTGATGGCGATATCCGTGTTAACATCGCATGGTAATTAATTGTGCTGTCCAAAAAGATCGACGCCTAGTGGAGATCGCATATTTGTGATCGACAGCGCCTAGTACTTACTTAATCAGCAGCAGCAGCAGCAGCAGCAGCAAAGCTCGAATCCCAACGAACGACGCAGTCGAATTATCGATCTGACGATCGACAGACGCTAGCGATGACAGTGCCACAACAGTCGCGTGTATGTACCACGACGCCACCCACGCGTTATGGCATGGCATGCTGGGAAGCAAAAAGCGAAGCACTGTCGCGCACATGATCCTGCGGTCATATGATGTAATGGCGATATCCATGTTAACATCGCATGGTAATTGATCGTGCTGTCCAAAAAGATCGACGCGCCTAGTGGAGATCGCATATTTGTGATCGACAGCGCCTAGACCTTTGACCTTTATAATCTTCACCCAAACCAAATTACCTTACCTTACCTTACCTTACCTTACTTTACCTTACCTTACCTTAATCAGCAGCAGCAGCAAAGCTCGAATCCCAACGGGCGACGCAGTCGAATTTTCGATCTCACGATCGCCAGACGCTAACGATGACACTGCCACTGCAGTCGCGTGTATGTACCGCGACGCCACCCATGACGTCAAAGTGATGGTCGTAAGCTTACAATATAGCTTATTCACATTTGAAAAACCATCTTTCTCCTATGTCAGTACCCTTCATATAATATGATAGAGCCGGAGAAATATGTATTTATGATTTCTTCATAATGAACTTTATGTGTCAGTAAGTCAAATAAGACTTCATTTGATGCTTTAATCGGCATGATGTACCGTGTCATCAACTTTATGGCTACTATATACAAATGCTGGAACTTTTGGTAAGATTTTTAATCTTCCAAGCAAAATCACAGTGATGTAAAATCAATTTGTGGCAGCTGTATAAAGAATGAATGAATCTATACTTCTTCCTCCCCCTTTAAAAAGAGGTGTATCAAACCAATCAGATGGTAATGGAGAATGTTATTCAATCATTATGTTATGTGAAAATGGTTTGATAGAAAATCAGACTGAGATTACTCATCGAATGCTTTCGAGGTAACAATGTCACCGATTCTCTCTACGTCATACCGGCAATATGCCTGACGTTTTTAAATGTGGCAAATGCCAGATGATGTCAAAGATCCAATGTCAATATGCAGTTTTTGGGTTGCAGCCCACATACTTTGTCAGTTCAGGGTCACTATAGTGTGCCCAACTTAGACAATGGTCTGCCCAACTTAGACAATGGTGTGCCCAACTTAGACAATGTTTCTGGATAATGATTGTCATAATGAACAACGAAATCAGTGATGGTACCGAAGTTAACTTTGGTATCGAAGCTAATGAAGAGTCAATCAAGAAGTGTCTGCAATGACAACAACTTACTACGAGTTGTATTTCCGTAGTTGATGGATGGCTGGCATGTCATTTCATTATGATTAGAACATGGCATTGCCTAGTGATATGTATATCTTCTTCAGTACATGATCACTTATCTCAATGGTGCCCATTTAATTTTTGGGCAAACACTATTCAGAGACTTGTTATGGTAAAGAAGTATGAATGATGAATGTGTCATTTCAATCCGAAAGAATTGTGACTTATTGATGACTATAAAATTTCTGTCACTTTTCAGAATGAGGATGAATTGCGCTTGGAAACCATCTGCAGATTGCGGGTTCGAGTTCCGCCATGGCTTTTCCCAAGACTTCGTGGCTTAATGGTCGAGGCAACAAATTTCTAAACATTCCAGAATGAGCTTTTTAAAGAGTCACAATTCCTCAATGAAGCATGCGTGTCTTATGTGCCAAAATGATATGAAACCACAAGTATGGTGTCAATCTATATGTGGATGGTTTATACCATTGTATGCTATTCCACAAATAAGTAGTGATATCAGAATAAAAACTTTGGACAATTGCAACTCAGTACAAACCCGAGTGCATTCAAGTCCACTTGTATGCTCAGAATCTGAATCTAATGTACTTTCTATATGCACAGGATAGAACATATTTTCTATGTGATTCTGGATTCAGGAACTAGAGTCAATGTAAAACTCTTTTCCTATTTCAGACGATGAAACCTTTATTCCCTTAGGTGCAATACCTTGCCTTAAGGAATAGTCATTTTCAATACAAGTTTCAATAGATTTTCTCAAATCTGTCACTTTTATGATGATCAGATTGGTCAACTTTACAGCATAACCACTTCCCCTCGCTGAAGGAGATGACTCCCATCATAGGGCGGTATATTGGCTGTTTTCATATGACACATGGAAAACATGAATAACTCTTGGAGAATTTCGGGATAAACATCCTGAATTGGCTGTGCTTGATTGCTCTATGCCCAAGAATGACCGAAGAGATTGCTTGCCATCTTTTAGCCATATGGCGTAGAGGCTGCTTAACAACGGTTGGGTCATAGACTGTATAGCTATGTTAGCTATGTTGAAGGCTGAATAGCCATGATTGCACAGATTCTGTCTTCCATGATGAGTAGACCTCTGAGATATGGTGTCTGATGAATCAATGCTTTTGACAACAACTCAACCTTTAGGTATGATGAAGAGCTGATTATCTTTGCTGCACTACCATTGTTTAATGTGCACTACTGAAATGCCTCGTGATATAATAATCTCACAGAATAGGCATTGTTCAATGGCGGTATGATCAGATATGTAATGATCAATGAAGACAAGATGGTTGGTATGGCTCATTCAGCAGGTATGATTACCTCAAAGAGATGCCAATACACGGATACATTTCAAGACATAAGGGCAATAGGCTTATTATGTAGCCTTCAAAGGCAGCTAGCATTTATGCTGCATTGGTCAGCTCATTGGCTTTGACCTTTCTAGGTGTTGTACTCAGGCCGTAGCCTCCATATTGCATTGAGTAATCTTGACACCTTTAATGATCCAATCAGATGAAATATCAAGAATGGTTGCCCTTTTCAATGATCAGAGGTGGCAGAGGCTATGGTGCTTGCACCGTGTCATTATACAATTCTAGTCTGGATACATGCTAGACCAGATGTATACAATGTCTAGGTCTTCAAAATCAAGCTCATATGTATGTCATGGCTGATGACCTTAGAAATGTTTGATACATATATGTGTCAACTTCATGGAGTTCTGCATGGTTTGACTGTATATAGTCAGGCTTACCAAAACAAAAACAATGATGCAACTTAATTGTTTTATTATTTGTTTTTATTATTTATTTGGTTTTTGGTTGTATTTTAGTGTATTGCTAGGCGGTTGTCAAGCGCCGTTTAAATACAACAGAGGTCCGACCTCTATGTGATGACGTGATAGCTTACTATGAAGCTGGATAGCAGTTCTCGGGTTGCAGCCCATTGCACCGAAGGTGCATTGCAGTCGTTGGGATGCAGCCCGAATTCACGTCATCAGCGTGGGTCATATAGTGCCCATGCATGTGCTGTATAAAATACAACACTACCCTCCAGCGGCGAAGTGGTTTGCTATTACCATCATCGTATGCTGTGGGATATCAATATATGATCAGAGAGCATGGTAATATGTGTACCATGTTTGTCAATATCGGAGAGACTATGTCTTCTTTAAAATCCTCATGACTATATGCATAATGGTGCTATACTGATGTCAACACCTTCTCTCTGAGTGATTTATTGATTTCAGATGTGATGTCGTGGCAGTCAACCTTATCCGCTTGTACCGGAGGTTGTATGAATTGTGTCCATGCATACGCGATCTCAGCGCAGGTCACAATACAGTGCTCGAGCATACGCGATTTTAGCGTAGGTCACATTGTGCCTCAATTTATTACATATGAGAATATCTATTACTCATCTTTGTGAGTTTAGACAGCATTGTACTGATTGCAATGCTTTTTCTGATGATTTATATATCACAGATTATACCAAATGTGGTGATCAGTCCAGTGCAATATTTTGTCACCGGAATGTACAGGGATTGTAAATGATTGCAATCCAGCCGGAGGAACAATCTCAACAGCTATTCTGTACTAATGAGTTCATCGTAGTTATACTCATTTCGACGATTCGAAACCCATGTCATTTGTAGTAATGACAATTCACATGGATATATAGGGTTTTTATCAGAATGCTTTTATGTGATGTCAACATATTATGAACAATTCACTTGCATCATAGGACAAAGGAGTTACGCTTAGAAGGTCTTGCATGGTGGTCTCCCAACAGTTATCAGCTGTTATTCGGGTGCCACATTCTGCCTTCAGCACTGGGACTATATCAACCAGTCTTACAGCGATGCACTTGTCCTTCCCACTCTTATGTACGGCTATAGTGCCAAAGTGTATCAGGTGGGATATATATATACATTATATAACTATCATCTTCTGATCCAGGATATGCAATTAAGCATGGTATCAGGTATATGTTATGTATATAGTTCAGCATTCCGAACTTACTCGAGGATGTAGATGCTGAGCAAGAGTCAACTTATAGTCATTGGAATGTAGTTTCCCATCCGATTTTACACTTTGTTAGTGATGGTGGATTTAACGTTGTACAGATTTCAACGTTACTTGTGGATGCAGTGGTTTTATCAAAAGCAATCCATCAGAAATCACCAGATCGGAATATAAAATGGATATGTGTGTGATCCTATCCACCTTCTTCCCTCCTTGAGGAAGTGTGAACGCATAGGCAGGTCAGTTGCCTATATAGCTTATAGCTTATAGCTTACAGCTTATAGCTTGCAGTCCTTTCAGGAAGCAGCTTATACAGTTTTAGGGTTGTCGCCCAACAGTTCTTGGGTTGTTGCCCAACAGTTCTTGGGTTGTTGCCCGAAATATCGTCATGTCCGTGCTGATTTCAGCATGACAAATATGCCAAACACGAAGTGTTTCCTATTATTTAGGTGGCATTTAGGGTATGTTATGTTACAGTGGCCCATATCCCCCACAGTGTGTTTAGGGTGTTACTTGGTAACAGTAACCCTAAAATAGGTTAAATTAAAGCAGTATAGATATTTTGCAAACATATTTAAGCAAAACTGCACTTTATTTCACACTGTATGTTACGTGGTTTGCAGGAGGTGTGTTACACCCCTGACACACACATTTAATTTTAGGGGTGTTACAGGGTGTTACAAGTGCTGCATAAATCAGGGAATATTTGTTGATAGCTGAATAATCAGATCAGCAAAAAAAATCAACCCGATTTTTCATTTTGAAATCATGCGTGGAGCATTTTTACGCATTTTGTTACAGCAAATATGTATACCCCTATATATTACACACCTAATATCTAGGGTGTTACACGAGATATGACCATGGTCATTATGATTTTCTGATACCTTAATAGGTATAAAATCATAATATCAAATAAAATAGGGTCGAAATTTCAATTTGGAAATCTATCGCAAACGAATTTCACCCATTTTGCCCATTTTTCGGCTATTTATTGTTTTCCATAGTAATATATCTCTGTGTGTGTGTAAGCTGCAAAGTACAGAAGTACTGCAACTTACTTCACCTTTGCACATGACAATTTTCATGGCATAAAAGTGAATATTTCTGTATGTCAACATCTGTGGTTGATCATAAATGTGGGTTTTACTGATTTGAAACCCATGGAAGTTAACGCACTTCCTGATGATATATTAGGTGTACCAACTGTAAGCGGATTAACCACTTTAGTGATAACTTATCAACCTATGATATGTTTGAGCATACGACTGTGCTCTAAGAGTACATCAGAATGATATCTCTAAATTTCAAACATATCTGGACACAGCTTGATAATAATCAAAGCAGTTTAGCACAACACATATATATGTGTGTGTGTGTCCACAACCTATGTCAGCTCAATATATATATGTACTGATCTGATTAGGTACATGCTTTTGTGCTGATCAATACTGAGTCAATTGTCAGAATGCAGTATAGTGGTTGTTGTTGCTCCAGCGATATGTGAGAGTGGATGGACTGTGCTCAACAGTTACCAGCTGTTATAATGAGCACAGTATTCTGCCTTCGGGTCTGGAGATATCTCCATCCAGCCCTACAGCATGTTGTTTTATCCTGCTCCCATATCTATCGCCATCTCTGACATTCCACACGCACATGTGTTTGTGGAATGGTATCTATATTATCATGCACATAATGGACATTATAGTTGATCAATTCACTTTGAGTCAGTGAATGTCATCATATACAGTAATGTCAGTGTGTGTGCAATGTGCAGTACTTGTTGATTAGTACTTTTGCCAGTGTATGTGTGTTCACTTTACACACTTACAGGAGGATAACTTCTGGTATTACAATATTCCCAGATAGTTTATCATGCAGGATGATGATCAGCATACCATGTACTGAATCAATCTAGCATGATATATATCAGGTTAGGAGTCATTGTAATCCTGTTATAATCTCATTCACAATAATGAGTTGCTTGTTTATTTTACATGTAGCTCTGGTGAGCATTCCATCCAGTAATCCACCATAGAACGTGCATGTGATCCGAAGAGCATCTCGGCTCCACCGGGACATGACGAGCTAATTATGGTGTTGAGATTACTTTCAGGCACCTTATGCTAACATGGGTTCTAATATAACTTAGCATGCACTGCAATATGCTTGTGCAATGTTCAGTATATTGCAATATGATGCTAGTGTTCCAGTTGTTAACGTGATCAAACTGGTATATATATATACTACAGCTGGTATCGTGATCAAGCTGTTTTGGTGATGCATGCACAATTTACAATGTTGCAGTCACTCAGTATAGAATGTATATATGCTGTAATGTTGCATGTACTCACTATATGCTGCATGTTGGTGAATGCTGCAAGTGGAGTATGTGTGCATGTGTGTGTGTGTTGCAATCATTGCAATCTCAGTACACACATATCTTGCACACTATATTGCAAATAAGTATACAAATTCTGATGATTTGAAATATCTCTGCAGTCATCAAGATATAGTGTGAAATGCTGCAATATGGTGATCATGCGTCCATCATGCGTCCATTCAAAGTATTTCTGCGAGTATACAAATATTTTGCAGAGGATATTGACGCGCGCATACGAGGCATATTTGATCGTTGCAACTATTTTGACACCGTCATCGTAAAACTGCAAGATGATTGTCGTGCGCTGCAAGTGAATTTATGCAATCGCGCGCGCTGTTGATGAAAAGCATATATTGTCGCCATATTCTCAGCACATGATACGAGTGCTGACTTGTGCGCGGATCATGAATCCGCTGATGTTTTCTATGCCGTATCTCGTACTGCGTAATTTTTACAACTGCGAATCATCCATGCGCGTGCATATGATTGCCGTGCATACTTCTGACTGCGAATCGCTTCTGCGCACACTTATGATTGCCGCGCATACTTTTCACTGCGAATCGCTTTTTCGCACATATATGATCGCCGTACATTTCTTACAACTGCGAATAGTTCTGCGCGCATATGTGACCACAGAGCATTCGTATGCTTCATGCACACCTTTTCGCACAGTGTATACGACGGTCAGCTGTATGTACGATCCTGCGAATGCGACAATTATCCTCGCGCACTGTCTTCGCTATTGCAGCGGTATGTGCAGTATATCAATTATTCGTATTTATTCGACTGCGTCGCCAGATATGCTTGCGCTCCGCAACCTGTAAACACAAAATTATTGATATCTACGCGCTGCACTCACTTGAGTTCTCGTTTCTCGTGCCTGACGAGTTAGAACACCATCTGATACGGGCTGATATGCGAGCCCTTAGTATATCATACAATATAATAAAAAGCGCTGTGTTATAGGACGGTAACACACGCGTAAGTTTATTAGCGGGGATGAGTGCAGACTTCTGTGAGAAGATACTGCTCTAGCACAACGCTAGCTCATCTATACCGATTGTCTCCCATCGCATAGATGGTACCGCCATTGGGTTGTGAACCCGAGACATTGGTTGAACGACTGGTATCGGCAGAACGAATGATGCGTTCGCCCTATGATACCCGCATGCTTGTTCCGCACATGCTAGAAGCGAAGATGATTTCTTGTTTGGTACTTCAAGATTGTATCTTGCTTCGCCATCTTCGAGTTCGACATACGAACTCTCGATGACAGGTGTCATCCAAGTCTTTCCTTGAATAATGACAGATGATGTGACTTATCATCTCGATGACATATATACAGTCATAGTCGACCGTACTGACGACTGTCTATCATTATAATATATGACATGACTCGACATGACATGACATGGTATGACATGTCTGACATGTATGGCACGTATGACATGTATGACACATGTGTCATCGGTCATAACCCTGACATTATTACAGTCTTCCTGACACTCATTCAGAACAATGACAGACATTATTTTCAGGTCGAGGCCAAGAAGCCAGATGCCACGTATGAAGGTATCAGAAGGACATTCCTCAGTCAGTTTGGTAACCCACACAAAAGATCAGTAGCCAAAAAGCATCTTATGGCACTGAATCAGGGAAACCAGAGCTTTGCAGATTATCTCCGCACGTTCACATCACTGGCTGCATTAGCATCAGTTGATCTGGATGATGTTTTGATAAAGGACAGATTCATCAGCAAGATGGAATCAGATCTTCGCAAACAGTTTCACCTCAGATATCTAACAGAGGACGAAAGGAATAATCTGTCGTGGGCACACACCACACAGATCCTGCTCGATTTGAATTATGTTGTTCATTCGAAGCAGTCGGAGACCCTTCACTATAGGGGGCAAAAGGAACAGTCAGGAGGCCCAGTCAGAAAAGACAAGGACGGAGGCCGTGGCAAAAAGCCATATGACAGATCCAATCGGAATTGGAATCAGAATCAGAGTGGCAATCAAAATCAAAATGCCAATCAGAATTCCCAAAGGAATAAAGGGAAAGGAGGAAAAGGCAAAGGCAAAGGAAAAGGGAAAGGAGCAGCAGCAAATCCTCCTCAGCCTTGCCAACGTTGTGGTCGTACCAATCACGTCACAAAGGATTGTTTCTCCACGAGGACACCAGAAGGAAAAACTATAAAAGGCAATCCTCCGGCTCAGAATCCATTCAGAGGACAGCAGCAACATAATAATCAGGGTGCTAAGAACGAGTCTGGCAAACTTGTGAAAACAATCAACACCCTGGTTAAGGAGCTAAAGAGTCAGCAGAGCATCAATGCAGCAGTTGCAGCTCCAGCTCCAGTTCCAGCTTCAGCTCTAGCTCCTCAGGGAAACTCTCAGGGTACTGCACAGGTACCAGTGTTGAGAGCACCCCGAGGATAAATCAGCCTGAAGACGCCACTGAAGCAAGTGGCCGGGTTGAGAGTATCTCAGAAGAAGTCCTTTCCAGTCTGACATTACAGTTTCAGCAGATGGATACTCCCTCAGAGCACATCGCACAGATGCAGTCTCAGACAGCACAGCTGTAATCACAGAAGAAGCTGTTGTTGTACAAAGGGAAAGTATATGGACAGAGTACTCATATATTGGTAGATCCAGGAGCTACATCGTCTTTTATCGACAGACAGTTCGCTTCTCAACTTGGTATTGTACCAACAGATTCCTCATCATTCTCAGTGGGATTGGCTGGAGGAAGCCAACTACCCTGTACATCCTATCTTCCCAATGCTACATTCACGCTGGGTAAGTATAAGGACACAAAAGATTTCTACATCATCGATATGAAACCCTTCACTGTCATCCTGGGACAGGATTGGTTGGAGAGAAGAAATCCACACATTGACTTCCAGTCCAAAAATCTGACGATCACTAGGAAACACTCATCAGGTTCCAGTGTTCGTACAGTTCTGTCCAGAGTTGAACAGACTCCAGGCTCAGATGACCTTCCTGAAATGGAATTGGTCAGTGCCACCACCATGAGAAAGCACCTACGTCGTATACGATCCAGTGGTTCGGCTGAAGAAGCCGTAGCTTATCTCTTCTTTCTCTCAGAGGTCGATGGTGAACTGGTCCTGGCAGCAGCAGACTCAGACACCACTATGGAAGACCCAAAGGTCACAGCAGCACGTGATCAAATGAGGGAAGACTTTTCAGATATTTTCCAGGAGGATCTTCCAGCTGGCCATAGGCCATAACGGTTTGAAGGTGGATATCATCGCATCAACATTGAACCTGGGCATAAGCCACCATCACAGCAAGTTCGTACCATTCCAGTGCCTATGATGGAGGAGCTCAAACGACAGATCATCAAATATGTCGAACTGGGTATCCTTCGTCCGTCATCATCACCATATGGATGTCCAATCATTTTCGCTCCTAAGCCAGGGGGAAAGTGGAGGATGTGCTGTGATTATCGAGCCCTTAATAACATCACAATTAAGGACACGTATCCATTGCCACCTCACGACACCCTTCTTGAACAACTTAAAGGTGCACGATGGTTTAGCAGATTTGACTTCAATCAGTTCTTCCATCAGATTCCTATACACCCAGATGACATTCACAAAACAGCGATACGTACCAGATACGGTTCATACGAGTGGACAGTTATGCCTTTCGGATTGACTAATGCTCCTGCAACCGCTCTACGTGTTGGAAATCGAGCATTCTTTGACTTCATCGATCAGTTCTTGGTCATTTTCATGGATGATACCATAGTGTACAGTCCAGATTTTGACAGCCACGTGAAGCATGTTCGACAGTTCCTTCAGCGTTGCAGAGATCATCAGTTCTTCATCAGGCCTTCTAAGGTGGAGTTGTTCGTCAGATCCATAGATTTTATCGGACACCACATCTCTGAGGCAGGCCTATCCATCATCGAAGACAGAATCCGAGCAGTCATGGCCATTCAGCCTCCAATGTCGTATGGTCCAACCGTTGGTAAACAGCCTCTACGCCGTATGGCTAAAGATGGCATGTCAAGTCATCTCTTCGGTCATTCTTGGGCATGGTCGGCCAGTTTAGGAGATTCATACCAAAGTTCTCCAAGATTGCCGAGCCGCTCAATCGTCTCCTTAAAGATAATGCAGAGTTTGTCTGGGAATCTGAGCAGCAGCAGGCATTTGATAACCTCAAAAGTGCCATCTGCAATGCTCCAGTACTACAGCTTCCAGATCAGAAACTGCCATCTATTATGGAGGTCGATGGATCAGGCACACACGTTGGTCAAGTGGTATTACAGGATCAAGGAAAAGGTATGAAGCCATGTGGCTATCACAGCGTCACTCTTTCTGATACACAGAGACGTTGGCCTATTCCTGAGATCGAACTATTTGCCATTGTGGAGGGCTTCCGATTCTTTCGCCACATCTTGCTGGGAGCTCCTGAGACTATTGTTCGCTCAGATCATCAGCCACTGGTTTATTTCCAGTCCAAATCCACACTAAGCCCCAAACAGGCGAGGTGGTTGGATGAGCTCTCCGAGTACAACTTCCGAATAGAGCACATTTCTGGCGAGAAGAATAAGGTTGCAGATGCACTCACTCGTATTTCTACACTCTTTGAACTCACTGTTTGTCTGAAACATATAGACATCACCGAGGTTCCAGTCATTGACATACCGTCTACAGATTCTACATTCATTGCTCTTATATCTTCATCATCAGCTCATCAGCTTCACGACATTATTATATCTCAGTATGATCGTGACACATTTGCACAAACTATATTATTTAAGCTGGCATGATCGACATCATCATGACAGTCTTCATCACAGTCAGTCAGCAATTTCGAGCTCATTCAGGGGTTGATCTATCGCAAAACCATATATGACAAACAGCTTTACATTCCACCCACTACCAAGGTCCCTACAGATGACGGTGAGATCACACAGCTTCGCCACATTCTACTTCATGAGTGCCACTCAGCCACTATTTCTGATCATATAGGCAAAAATCGCATGCTTCATCTATTGCGTAGCCGATATTATTGGCCAGGAATGACAATGGCAGCCATTCAGTACATTCGGGAGTGCCCCGTATGCCAACGCCAGAAAACGAGGAGACACAAACCTTATGGTCAGTCACATATACGATATTGTGTGCCTAAGACAAAATGGCTTGATGTATCTCTTGACTGGATTACTGACCTGCCTATCACTACTAATGGGCACGACAGTATATTTGTGGTAATGTGCCAATTCTCTCATCGCTGTCATCTCATTCCCTTCAGCATGACCTGGACTGCTCAGCATACTGCTTCAATATATATGCAGCATATCTTCAAGCTCCATGGTCTTCCGAGGAACATCATCTCAGATCGAGACCCCAGATTTACCTCTACATTCTGGCAAACACTGTGGAAATCTACTGGTACGAGATTGTCTATGACGTCTTCACACCATCCACAGTCGAATGCAAGCAATGAGAGGAGCCATGCCTTCATTGAGGACATCTTCAGGTATTTTTCAATCTGTTTGATGCATGATTCACCATCCTCTGGTTTATAAACTGATTAGATAGTATTTTTCTCCTCAGGTGTTGTTGCAATGATATTTCAGCCAATTCGTGGGAGGACCGCAAGTTGCCTCTGGTGGAGTTTGCAATTAACAACACAGTTTCTACAACTACTGGTTATTCACCATTTTATCTCGACTCGATGGCGCAGCCACTTTCGCCTCATGACCTGGCAATCACTATTCCGCCAGAAGCTCCTGTTCCAATACAGAATGCTATTCGAGATCATTTTGACCAGTACTCGGCTGTACATGCCAACGCGGTAGACAACATCTCCCGAGCAGCAGAAATTGGCCAAGCCAGATTCAATAAGACTCACATGCCCCGGCAGTATGCAGTAGGGCAGAAAGTTCTTTTACGGACCGAGTTTATCCAATGGACTGGTTTGACAGAGGCAGGCAGACACTTTAAGCAGCCATATATTGGGCCGTTTACCATATCTAAAGTGCTCAGCCATGGACGTGCTTACGAGTTAGATTTCGGGGATCTCGATATTCGTATCCATCCGGTACAGCCTGCATCCAGAATAGAGCTGTATAACGACTCGATTCAAGCACCTTTGCCTCTGCCACAGATGATCACCGAAGAAGGGCAACCACTGTTTGCGATATCACACATACTCTCAGATAAGATCACTAGAGGTGTCAAGCACTATTTAGTGCGATATGCAGGCTACGGCCCTGAGCATGACACCTGGGTCAAAGCCACAGAGCTGACCAATGCAGCAAACATGATAGCTGCCTACTATGAAGGCTAACATCATATTAAGCCTAATGCCCTTACTTCTTGTAATATATACTAATACATGTCGATCATCTATATACCTTGCTCTTAATGTTTTATCATTATGTTGCATAGAAGCGGGAAATTGATCCTTCCTTGCTAAAGGTGTAGTGAGCCTTGTACAAAATCATACCCTTGCACAGATACGCACACATGCGAGATATCATATCTGTGGATAAATAAAAACTGCTAAATGCTACCTTTGCCAGACCGTGGTTTGTCATTCGGATCTTATGGCCAGTAATCCGTGCTACCGGATAATACTGAGGTGGACGGAGTTGTGATCCTGAGTTATGCTTGACACACATAACTAAAACGAATTTCACATTAGTACGTGTCGAATCCACTCTGAATCGACAGATGTTCGTCAAAGCGCGCGTACCGGACCAAATATTGAGGAGTTGAGCAGACCGGGTAAAGGATTATAAGTCCAATCCCGTTGAGCAGGGCCACTCCGTTTGCATTAAAACAAGCCCCAAAAATCGGGCTCCCCATGCCGCCTGTGAACCTCCATAGTAGCTTCAGGAGGGGAGGAAGGGTTGGGTGCACTATATATAACTGTGGAAACATGTACCCAAGGGTTCTCGTCGATCAGTCGTATATATAAGGCCGAGAATCGTTCGTTAAAACGTCGATCATCGTTCGCAAAGGCGTCGACGGCAAGCGCAATATTTATCCGTAACGTAAACCTCGGATACCTTGAAACGTCACTCTGAAATACGATACGCAATTCATGGATACCTTGAAACGTCACTCTGAAATACGATAAGCAATTCATGGGGGCTACATCCTAAGAACTGTAGGGCTAAATGCCTAAGGTGAGGGTTTAAAGTGGACTCAGTTCCCCCAATATCCTAAAACACCTTGAGGGACGCCTCATCGGTGTAAGAAGACCGGTACCAGCAACAACAACAAAGACATCAAAGACATATACAAAGGTATGCCCGTTGTGAGGTCACAACTCTCTTAAGACGGGAGATCTGTCAGGGTTATGGCCGATGACATATGTGTCATACGTGTCATACGTGTCATACCTGTCAGACATGTCATACCATGTCATGTCATGTCGTGTCATGTCATATATTATAATGACAGACAATCGTCAGTACGGTCGACTATGACATATACAGTCATACCATCTGTCATCCACTCACCTTGAGTGACACCTGTCATCGAGAGGCCAGGTTGTGGCATCGAGATGGCAAAGCAAGATGAAGTCTTGAAGAACCAAAGTGTTCGGAGAAGACTCATCTTCGCTTCAAGCATGAACTGAACAAGCATGCGAGTATCACATGGCTTATTCGCAGGGAAGATATCTTACCCCGATTGGCCGGCCCCGGGCCAAAATGAGGCCCGGGCCGAAGAGGGGCCGAAAGAGAAATTGCTTTGGGGCCGAACCAATTTGGCGCAAACTTCTAAAATTTTGATGAAAATTTTACGATTTTTGCATTTTCCCATACTTAAGATTAAAATTTTCGCGCCTGCGGCGGGCATTTTGTAGTTTGGACCGGGCGGACCGAAGGCGGGCCGAAGGAAAATTTGATTTGGGGCCGTACCAGCTCAACGGAAGATATCTTCCCTGCTTATTCGTTCAGCCGATACTGATTGTTCAACCAATGCCTCGGGTTCACAACCCAATTGTGGTAGCATCTATGAGATGCGGGGCATTGCGTAAATGAGGTAGCATTGAGCTACAACAGTCACTTCTGGAGAAGCATTGCACTCATACCCACACATACGCTGCGTGAGCTATTAACGTTCAATAATAGCCTCGCTCGCCATATATCATATATCATTGCGCTTGCTAGCGAAGCCCTAAGATGAACAACAGTATCAGCTGATCGAATAAGCCATGTGATACCCGCATGCTTGTTCAATTCATGCTTGAAGCGAAGACATCGTCTTCTCAGAACACTTCGGTTCTTCAAGACTCATCTTGCTTCGCCATCTCAATGCCAGTACCTGGCCTTTCGATGACAGGTGTCACTCAAGGTGAGTGGATGACAGATGATATGACTGTACATGTCATAGTCGACCGTATTGACGACTGTATGTCATTATAACATATGACATGACACGACATGACATGACATGACATGGTATGGCATGTATGACAGGTATGACACGTATGACATGTATGACACATATGTCATCGGTCATAACCCTGACAATGGTGGTAACGCGTATGACGCGTGAGGGCATTGAGGTAATATGAGGAGCATTGGGCTCGAGCAAGCACTTCTGGTCTACCAGTTTGCTGCACTCATATCCCACTACATACTTGCGCGTGCTTGCTACTGTTCAATAGCAGCCGCGTCTCATATCAGTCCGTATAGGACCCTGAGAACGGGTATATTCACATTGATATATTTGATAGAAAAGGCTAATATATATATATTAGATTGGTGTGTCAAGTGCACTAACGCAGGGAATGACACCACAATTCACTGCAGACTAAGATGGGATAATAAAATAACTCTGGTGTTTTATTATCACCGAACGGCAACAGGAGCAAGCTGCGCGTGGCACCTCGGGTCAAGGGGTGATCATAGAGAGTGTGACTGCCCCCCCCTTATGGGGGGGGCTGAAAGTCTCATCTCACATCAATATTCCCCTATGCACCATATCGGGCACCAAACGAGCGAGGTATACGCAGTTCAGTTGGCCACTCGACTGACACACACTCAAAACCGACACTCCTGTCCTCTGCGCTCTGGTCGTGGGAAGCGGGAGGGTTCGAGTTTCGTGATGACGTGAAAAATCTAAAATACAATTAAAAAGAAAGAAAGTAACCCATGCTGGAACAATGCAGAATATACCGTCACCGTTTCAACCGTCCGGCGCGGGCCAGCCATACCGGTTCCGATCCACGGACACGGACAGTTCCGATTGTGCATTGTCGTTCTCTACCTCTCAAGAGCCTGTGACAGTCTTTAAAAAAAACACGACTCGGATTGAACTTTTGTGATAAAGATTTGATAGAATTAAGAAGACCATCGATATGACCGTGAAAAGGTGAATATTGCTACGCCCATCGCAAATAATCCGGTTGCGAAATGCATAGTGCAC
Organism: Cymbomonas tetramitiformis; assembly: GCA_001247695.2. Classification (NCBI taxonomy): domain Eukaryota; kingdom Viridiplantae; phylum Chlorophyta; class Pyramimonadophyceae; order Pyramimonadales; family Pyramimonadaceae; genus Cymbomonas; species Cymbomonas tetramitiformis. The sequence continues at coordinate 23,964 of LGRX02008588.1, forward strand.
ACTCGAACTTGTGTAGTGTAAGCTGAGGCTAGAGAACAAGTTCTCTTCACGTCCTAAAAAGTGAACGGTCAAAAACGCTGAAACTTGATTCAGCACATGAGCTTTCTTGGTTTCAGTATTGTAACAACTTCTTTTCGATGTTTAATATTTCCAATAGGTTTTGCGAAAATGAGATCTATAGCTGTTTGACTTGAGCTCGCGGTGCAGCGAACGTCGTCGTCCCCGAGCTAGGCGTCGTCTCGCCACTTCTCCAAATGGAATGATACCTCACACTTTATAAAAGTATATATCTAGACGGAAGTGATACTTTCTTCGTTTCTCGTGGTCTGATATATGTTGAGAACTCGGGCGTAATACCATCTCTCGGCACTTCAACATGGTCCGCGACGGTGGCGAAACCGAAACGCCTCAAAGAGTTCGTTCAAACCAGGGAGGCGATTCGGTCGCCACGAGCATGGAGAGTTTGCCTGCTAGAGCCACCAGGTGCTGATGGAACACCCTCGGGCTAGTCACAGCTGCGCTTGCTGCTCTCACATGCAACCCCACTCCACTTTTTATATATTTCGAATTGGTAACTTGGATTCCAACTCACTGTATATAACAGGTCAACCATGTACTACCAGATGCGTGGAGCTGTCCATGCAGCCTGGCAGAAATTTATGTTTTGGACTATGCCTAATCAGTGAAAGCTGCCGTTCAAGTCCTTGTTCAGCCTTTTCCACCAGCTCTTACACTGCGAGGAATTTATTGCAGGCCCTCAAGAAACAAAAAGAGCTACTCAACGCTCCACACCGGGCCACGCCCTCGAAGTAGGAATCAAACAGAGCTCAGCGGAATCACGGTGCCTTCCTCGCTGCCCTTCTCTGTTTGTCCGCGGCAAACAAGAGCTCGGAACGCGGTCATTTGAGGTCATTTGAGGTTGGATGCAACGCCCAGACCCTCATAGCTGAGCCACTTGCAGATGGAAGAGAATCGCCGAGTCGTCGCTCTGCTGAAAGCTGCAGACGCCATGTCCAACAACGACAAAGTGGGCAAACAGACGGAGGGCGAGGCGAAGAAGGCATGGGATAGCAGAGAGCATGAATTCAATGTCGTTCTCCAAGACATCAACGATATGATTGTGCAGTGTTCGGTCCGTTCCAGCTTGTAACCTTCTGCACAATATGCGAGGAGCCTCGTCGTTGAGTGTTGCAAGTAGGGGTGCCAGCTCGGGGCCGGCGGCAGTCTTTCCGCGGCGCGCGCTCCGGGAGCAAGCCGTTGCCAGCCGCACCGATGGGAGAGTCGCGGCCGTCACACGTGGCCAGCCGCACCGATGGGAGAGTCGCGGCCGTCACACGTGGCCAGCCGCACCGATGGGAGAGTCGCGGCCGTCACACGTGGTCAGCCGCACCGATGGGAGAGTCGTGGCCGTCACATGTGGTCAGCTGCACCGATGGGAGAGTCGCGGCCGTCACGTGTGAGTACAGTGCGTAATTTTGGCCTTTGAGTGCGAAGATCAACGTAAGGCAGGCAAACGCTGGGGCTTGCTTCGCCACCAGGCAGCGCATGGAGCGCCCGGGTCGAAGAACAACTCACAGGCTCCGAAGGAAGAACACGCAGCCAAGGGGAATCAAAAGGTCGGTCGTGCTTCCTTTTTGCAAACACTCAAGAACCACTTTCGACGTGTTCTTGTGCTCTCAGGGTGCATTCGTGCTCACTGATATGATTGTCTGATTGCTCTCGGTGAGCATGACTGCACCCTGATAGTGTGAGTATAACCGCATGATTGCTCTCAATGAGCATGACTGCATGATAAAGAGCATGAGTATGACCGTATGACTGCTCTCAGTGAGCATGACTACACCCTGAGAACATGAGTATGACCGTATGACTGCTCTCAGTGAGCATCATTGCACCCTGATAGTGTGAGTAAAACCGCATGATTGCTCTCAGTGAGCATATCACCCTGAGAACATGAGTATGACTGCACGACTGCTCTCAGGGTGCAGTCGTGCTCACTGAGAGCAGTCATATAGTCATACTCATGCTCTCAGGGTGCAGTCATGCTCACTGAGAGCAGTCGTGCAGTCATACTCACGCTCTGAGGGTGCGGTCATGCTCACTGAGAGCAGTCATATAGTCATACTCATGCTTTCAGTCATGCAGTCATGCTCACTGAGAGCAGTCATATAGTCATACTCATGCTTTCAGTCATGCAGTCATGCTCACTGAGAGCAGTCATATAGTCATACTCATGCTCTCAGTCATGCAGTCATGCTCCCGTTTTTGTTCCCCTTGCTTTGGGCTGAACGGCGGCAGCCACGGCCTCATTGGTTTCAGAAAGCCAAGCAGATTGCCTTGTCGCACACGTTCGAGAGGAGCGACGAGACCGCCCTGAGCTCCCCGCGGGTTAACGAGTTGGAGAGGAAAATTCAAATTTTCCGCTCGAACCCAGCCCTCCTCTCGGAGCTTGACGAGCGCGTGGAGGAAGACAAGCGGATCCAAAGAGAGCTTCTGCTTGCGGTAAGGATCTCGCTGAATGTCACGATGTTCCGTGGCAGTTGCGGCGCACACTCGCCGCCACTTGCCACTCTGGGAGGAGCGCCACTGAATACTGCGCTCTGGATGACGTGGCTGAGCGGCACCGCACGAAGCCCTTGTTGAGGCTCTCCACGTAGCCCCGTCAGGGCTGCACGATTATTTACAGGCGTGAGCTGTTTGGGTTGCGCACAGCAGCTGGCGCAACACTGCCCGGGCTGCAATGCCCGCTGACTCTATGCAAGTGCCCCCTCGTGGCTCAGACGTCCTCTGGCCGCTCCTGTCAAACTGACCCTCCGACTGAGCAAGCGCCGGCTGGTGTTGTGCCTTGCAGCGGTACGGGGATACCCAGTACGTTGAGACCAACAAGCAACGCCTCAACGCGCAGGTGCCACCTAGCCTCTCCCACCACGAGGATGTGACTGAGCGCCGCTACCGCGGTGTGCTGGCGGCTCACCGCTTGTGCTCCCGCCTTTGGTGTGGCGCCGCAAGGTGAACTCCTGAGCCGCGCTGTGAGGTCGGTCTGGCGACACGGAAAAGCTTGAGCTGCAACATGATGCTCAGAGCGAGTAAGCCGATTTTTGGGCTGTGCAATGCGGCTTCAGCACGCCCCCGTGGAAGGGTGAAAGACAAGAGGTAGTCCTGGAGGTCCTCGGTGTCAGCAGGCACGAGTATTGATGCTGGAGAGCTGCGGGCGGTTCGCTGCCCTCAGACAGTGCGCACTCATACTTATCTTAGAAGGGCGTGCTGTGTGGGGGCCCAAGTGCCACCTCCTCGTGCTGTATGCATCTTCTTCTGGGAGCCCTCGTCCCGCAGCCAGTGGATCCTAGCATTTAGAGGTGGTTCTGGACGGTTGGTCCGGCTTTTCTTGAGTGCTGATTGGTGCACGGAGGTGGTTGCACGCTGCAGCAGGCGCAGGGGTCCTCTCTCTGGGTGGTCCTATACAGCATCGCTGCAGCAGGCGCAGGGGGGTCCCTCTCTGGGTGGTCCTATACAGCACGCTGCAGCAGGCTACAGGGGGGCCCTCTCTGGGTGGTCCTATACAGCACGCTGCAGCAGGCGCAGGGGGGGGGTGCTCCCGCGTGGCATGCTTGTTTGTCCTGTGCGGAGCTTTGGAGAGGGCGAGTCCGTGACAAGTTGCGGTGTCGTTTCTGGGCAGAAATACCGTACAGATACCATCGCTCAACGTCTACGAGAGCAGGAGGTATGGTCCTGAAGCCCCACTGCAGCGGTATGTGGGAGCATGACGGGGATTGAGCCTCGAGGCTATCTCTTCCTTCACGACGAGCACCCCTCCATGTCGCTGCGCAAGAGTCTGAGAGGAAACCTGGGGCATGCGCTGCAAGAAGTGCTCCCTATCAACCGCACCGGGAATTGAAAAAGCAGCATCTGAATCCAAGGGCTACGGCAGCAAGGCTCGATCCAGTGGCTCAGAAACCCCTAAAACTGCATTGCCATTTGTTGTAGCAGTACCAAAATGGGTCCAGATTTGTGGGATGACGTGGCACACGGGCCCGGCCTGTAGTACAAACACAATCCAGTTTAAAAACAGCCCGCTTGTGCCGCTCGCTGTTTGGTCTAGCAGTAGCTTTCAGGGTGTAGTGCACGTGTGGTAACAAACGTCAGTGCTGAGGGAAAATGGGACGTCTTGACTGAAGAACTTGTGTTATGTTAAAAGACTTATTCTCAAACTGTTGTGTAGATGTTTTCAGAGTCACAGAATGGATAGAGATTTGCTTGGGGTCGGGAGTGTTGAGCCACACTGCCTGATCGCAGAGATCCAGCAGCAGAGCTGCGAGGGCGTCTGGAGCTGCAGACTTTGTGACGCCGGCAGCAGAGCTGCGAGGGCGTCTAGAGCTGCAGGCTTTGTGATGCCGGCAGCAGAGCTGCGAGGGAATCTAGAGCTGCAGGCTTTGTGATGCCGGCGGGGCTGAGCAGCGGATGGGGGCCCTCAGGAGCGATCCAAGGAGGTGGTTCGACGTAAACAGCAACTGTATGCAGAGCGGGTGCAAGCCCATCCCGACCCTCCATTCTCTGTCACGCATATCTTCAAGCCCATCCCGACCCTC
>LGRX02008589.1:0-23498 GCA_001247695.2 Cymbomonas tetramitiformis
ATCGGGCGGAGAGACGGCATCGGGCGGATAGATGGCATCGGGCGGATCATCGAGCAGAGAGTTTTCTTCTTCTCCTCTCTTCCCTTCGTGTCACCCTTTATGCTTCTGAAATACTCATGAATTTGGTGAGCAGTTTTACCAGCCAGGGACGAGACTGCGAAGGTTGGGACAGCATCCCAAGGCTGAGAGCGCACGTGATGGCTGCCTTGGGGTGTTCTGTGTCTCCAGGTCGCGCATATGCAGCTGCTGCTGATGACCGAGGACGTTCCCTCCCGCGCACTTGTGGCCAAGGCGGGCTTCACTCAGTGCACCCTGGACTTCCTGGAGCAATTTGTAGGAACCCCAACCCCCCCCTCATCCGATGGGGAGACGGCGATTCTGCCACGGTGGTCATGCACCCTGCTGCTCGCTTTGGATCTGCTTCTGCAGATGAAGCCCACCGTGGCAGAACCCCGCGGCGCAGCCGCGCCGGGCGGCGCAGCCCCAGATGTGCCAGCCTCCCAGCCAGCCTCCCAGCCAGCCTCCCAGGAGGGCGGCGATGCAGCTCAGGGAGCTGAGGCGCAGGCAGCAGAGGCGCCGGCGGCAGAGGAGCTGAGCCCGCTGGAACGCATCGTTGGGAAGAAGACAGGGTGGCTGACCCCTGAGGAACAGAGCCGTGCGATGCACATCGTGGTGCTGATGCTCAAGTACGGCTTCCCTCTTCCTGGGCCCGACATCAAGCCCAGCTTCGAGACAAACGCACAGCGGTGTGTGATGGCACAGACACTGCTGCAGGTGGCATCCCGCCTGAGCAAGACGCACAGCGTGGCTCAGCAGTTCCAGGCGGCGGCGGGAGTAGAGCACCTGCTGGCACTACCGGCAGACAGCCTGTTCCCCGGGTACGAGTCAGTGGCAGCGGCTATCCTGCGGCACGTGCTCGAGGATCGGGCCACCCTGCAGGCTGCGATGGAAGCTGAGATTCGCAGCGTGCTGAACGGGGCAAGAGGAGGTGGCCGCATGAGCCCCAACAGCTTCCTGAACAGTCTCTCATGTGTAGCTGTGCGCGATGCGGAGGCCTTCATGGATGCAATGACAGCTACGTGCACTGTGGAGGAGATTGGTGGGCGCACTATGATTACTTTGAGCCGCCCCAAGGAGAGCAAGGAGGCCCCCAAGGATCCCAAGGAGAGCAAGGAGAAAGGCAAGGAAAGCGGGAAGGGAAATGGGGGCTCCTGGGCGGAAACTAAAGACGCCTCCACGGCTCCTCGCTCGAGCCGCACCCGTGGAACGCGCCCCACGGCGGCGTTCACCAACGTCATAGAGCAGCTGATGGAGCTTGTGGTGAAGTACCCCGCTCCCACTGCGGCCGAGGGGCTGCCGTCGCTGCCGCCGCCGCCGCAAGATAGCTCGGAGCCAGCAGCTATGGAGACCGATGGAGAAACAGGCATCGAGGGTGGTGTTGGCGGCGGCGCAGCAGGGAGGGAGGCGCAATACGCCCAGCGCCGAATAGCGCCGAAGCGGGCACAGCGGAAGATGACGGAGGGTGAGAGGGTGGCGGAGGACCTCGGGATGCGGTCAGCGTTCGCGCTGCGGCTGCTGACGGAGTTCTGCGCAATGTATACGGCGTGCGTGGGGGTGCTCCTCCGGCGGGATGCGGAGGCAGGCGCAGGCGCGGGGGTGCTGATGCACATCCTGCACCACCAGCTGCACTTTGCCCCGGCGTCCCCTGGCGACCCACTCGCACCCACATTCCACGCCCGCTTGATGGAACGTGCCACGCACTTCCTGCTCACCCTGTGCGTGCGCTCCGCAGAGGGCCGGCGCCGCGTGCTCGGAGAGATTGCGCGAGTGCTGGGTGCTGCAGTGGAGGCTGCGCCGAGCAAGCCGCTGGTGGAGCTGGTGAACCTGCTGCTCTCTGCTAGCAGCTCAGGTAGCAGCAGCAGCCAGCACGGGCAAGGCCAGGGTGGGAACTCGAACAACGGGCTTGCTACCGAGATGACTCGCAGCATGACGGAGGCCTCCCTGTTACCGGCACTCACCAAGGCTCTGCAGGCTGTGGACCTCAACCACCCCTCTGCCCCAAAGCTGCTCAACTCGATCCTCAAGCCCATGGAGGTGCTGACGCGGATGCTCTCCATGCCGACTGGTGCCGAGGCTGCTGCCAACGCGCGCCGCAAGCCTGTTGGTGGCTCCGGCAGGGATGGTACTGCCCCTCAGAGCATCTCTGAGCGCCAAGGGGATGCACAGGAGTCGGGCGCTGCCACGGAGGTGGGGGGAGCAGCCATGGCTGCTGAGGCAGGTGTGGGGAGTGACCAGCAGATGACGGATGCCATGGGGCACGCCGCCATAGTGGTGCCGGCCCATCCAGACATTGTGATCCCCCCCGCCCCCCCGGCGACGCCGTGCCGGGGACGATGATGCGTGGCGGACAGCTGGAGGTGGAGTGGCCGTCTGAGGAATGGAATGAGCAGGTGAATTCCTGCGCGGCTTTCTGGCTTGCAGCTCGGGTCTCGGAGCTCCCCTGGAGCAATCCGCTCCCCCATCCCGCCTGAGTGCCCAGTCACCTGCTTTATGCTTGTAGCCCCCTCTTAAGCATTCCAATCCGCCGCTTCGCCCGACACAGCCTGAGAGCCCGTGTGTCCCTGATTCTCACCTGATTGGTCAGCTTTGAGAGATGCCCTTGAGATGCAACAGCTGGCAGGGAGCTGGATGGAGTTGTGGGGGATGGTGTGGCATCCCGCGGCTCTGGAGGGGGGGCTTGTTGCTCTGCAGCGCCCCTCCAGGTGAGAAGAGGGAGAGGGTGATCACGGCGCGCGGGCGGGACTCGTGCAGGGTGGCCTGGACTTTGAGCAGGGCCACATGGACCATGAGGGTGATCATAGCGATCTCGACGATGAGGTTGACGAGGGTGACGAGGAGGATGATGATGATGATAACGGCATCGCAGACTTGGCCAACGAGGATGTGCATGCCCACGGGCACCACGGCGCGTTTGAGCTTGAGGAGGAGGAGGAGGAGGAGGAAGAAGAAGAGGAGGACGAGGAGGACGAGGAGGACGAGGACGATGAGGATGATGAGGACGAAGAGGACGAGATGGTGGATGATGATATGCCGCATGCGGATGGGTGGCCCCACCGCGTTATCGAGGTCCGGTGGCGTTACGGCCGCAATGGTAACCAACCGGACTTGCAGTTGACGCAGGGCCGCGAGCCTGTGTTTGGCAGCCTGCAACCCGGCTTCCTCGAGGACATGTTTGCTGTGACACGGCGTGAGCGCCGCAGGGCCTCGTACCGCGCCACCATGCATGCGGACCTCGCTGCGCTCAACGATGCCATGGGTGCAGGGGAGGCGCAGAGCCCCTGGGACGCCACCGCGGGGAACTTGCAGCAACCCCTCCTTACCCGCCCCGGACCCAATGCCATGGCGACAGCAGGGGGGGGGCTTGGCCCGGCGGCAGCGATGGGCGGGGACGCAGGGATGCGGAATCTGGCGCACTCCGCACTGGAAAGCCTGGACGCCATGCTGTTCCCTAATGGAGGTATAGGGGGCTTCCGGTACATGTTTGATGAGGAGCTGCCTCTGCTGATGGACCTCCCCGGGGGCGACCCCCACCAGGGGCTGTTCCCCAACCAGATGGTATTCCAGAGCCCACTGCTTCGCGGGGGGCCAGCCATGGGACGTGTGGGCAGTGGCTTCTGGGACATGGAGTCTTCGGTGTTTCCTGGGGGCCTCGGCGGCGGGTACGACTCGAACGCTGCGCTGGATGCGCGTACTGCTAGCTGGACGGATGATGGCCAGCCGGTGCCTAGCAATTCCGGGCAGCAGGTGGCAGGTTCCCTCGAGGCGTATTGCCTCGAGCAACTACGCGCGCAACGGGCTGCTGCAAACGCAGAGGAGGCTTCTGCCGCCGCTGCCACCGCTGCTGCAGCACTGGGTGGTGCTATGCAGGATGAGGGTGCCGCTGCGGGGGGGGCTGGTGGTGAGGACACCAAGGAGACAGATGCGCAGGGAGGCGAGGAGGAGCCAGTGGCGGAGATGGATGCACAGGCTGGGGAGCCTGAGGGCGATGCTGCAGCAAGTGCACCATCTGAGACGCTCCCCACGGCAGAGGGTGCACAGATGGCTGTGTCAGATCTGGACAGTGTTGCGGCAGTGGTGCCGACACCTACCCCAGTAGACGCAGCAGCAGCGCCAGCTGTGGTATCTGTTGAGGCCGCAACGGCAGGAGCGCCTGGAGCAACTGAGTTGGCGGCAGCGGTGGCGGCGGCAGTGGCGTCAATGGACGAAGGGGTGGCTGCAGGTGGGGTGGAGGAGGCAGAACCGCCAGCAGACGATGCAACAGAAGGTGATGTGGAAATGATGGATGCCGAGGATGCAAGACCACCGGAGCCAGTGGGCGAAGAGGATGCAGGAGCGGTGGTGGCGGCAGCAGAGGTGGAGGCGGCGGAGGGCCTCGAGGAGATGCCGAGGCCAACTGCCGAGGAGCCGGAGCCTGAGGAAGAGGACGAGGACGAGGACGAGGAGGACGAGGACGAGGAACCAGCGCCTGGATCTGGGATTGACCCAGCCTTTTTGGAGGCCCTCCCACCGGAGCTGCGTGCAGAGGTGCTGGCACAGCAGGTTCACGCAGGTGGTGGGAGGCCCAACATCCTGTACCAAAGCTCCGTGTCGGGAGCCGCCCAGCGCACTCAGCAGGCTCCTCCTCTCCCCGACACCCCTGTGCCAAGGGAGCCAGCCGCTACCTCCGCTGCTGTGGAAGGCGGCGCTTCGGAGACCCCTTCTGGAGAGGCTGCCCCAGCTGCGGATATTGGTGCGGAGCCAGCAGTGGCAGGGGCCACGGGTTCAGCGCCAGGGGGGGATGGTGGGGGCTTGGGCTCAGACGCGCTTGACCCTGAGTTCCTCGCTGCGCTGCCACCGGAGATTCAGGAGGAGCTGATGGTACAGCGCGAGGCGCACCTAATGGCGCAGCAGGCAGCGGCGCAGCAGGCGGCAGCGCAAGCCGCGGCGGGCATTACCCCGGCTGTGCAGGAGATGGATAGCGCGTCCATCCTGGCGACGTTCCCACCGGACCTGCGAGAAGAGGTGCTCCTCAGCGGTGACGAGTCCATTCTAGCTTCCCTTCCCCCGGATCTTGTGGCAGAGGCTCAGGTGCTGCGCCAGCGTGCCGCCAACCAGTCCGCCTCTGCAATGCGCGAATTGCAGGGGGGGCACGGCCACAGGGGTTACATGGAACAGCGCGGGGAGCGGGTTCTTAACCCGGGATGGCACGGGCCCGGCGGCGATCACCGCGAGCTGCGAATGGATCCCCAGGCACCGAGTGCAAAGCGTATGCGTGACGTGGACGGGGAGCCCATGATGGACGTCGAGGGCCTGCGGGCGCTAGTGCGCCTCCTGCGCCTGGCGCAGCCCCTCGCAAAGGGCCTCCTGCCACGGCTCCTGCTCAATCTCTGCTCGCACAGCACCACACGGACCACGCTGCTTTCCCAGCTGCTTTCCTTGCTCCGTGCGGCCACTGCCACCGTGGAGTCTGCGGAGTCAGAGGGGCAGGCAGGGCCGCTGCAGCAGCAGCTATATGGGTGCCACGCACACGTGGTGTATGCACGGGGATGGGCAGGAGTGCCCCCGCTGGTGTCACGGCGCGCGGTGGAGATTCTCATCTACCTTGCGCGGCACCATCCGCGTGTGGCCACCCTGCTGTTCACTTTGAAGCTGTCATCCATCTGCGAGGATGAGGAGGCGGCGGCGGTGGCGGCTCGCAAGGGCAAGCGCAAGGCGGCGGAGGCTGAGGTTAGCACAGAGGGTGACGGCACAGGCGAAGACTCGACGCTGCAGCTGCTCCTCCAGCTGCTGGGTGCACCGCAGTTTGTGTGCAGCAGTGGGCACCTGGAGCAGGCGCTGCAGCTCATCGAGGTGGTGCTGCGTTCCGCCAAGTCCGAGATGACGCTAGGTGCCTCAACAAAAGTTGCCACCCCCGAGGTGGCGACAAGGCCTGCGCTCGAGGGAGTGACACTGCGCCGGCAGCCGCCACCCGGGGAGGCGGCGGCGGCAGGGCCCGCAGCTGAAGGGAGTGACCATCCAGGGCCGGCAGACCAAGCGCCGCAAAGCGGTGGAGCCCCGGCGGAGGTGGGCACAGAGGTGACGCCAATGGGCTCCGTGGAAGCGGAGGGCGGAGCTGAGGCGAGCCGAAATGGGGGCGTGGAGGCAGGCGGCAAGGCAGTGGGAGGCACGAAGGAGAAGGAGGCGTCGAAGGCGAGTGCGGCAGCGGTGGCGGCGGTGAAAAGCTTGCCAACGGCACAGCTGCGGCAATGCGCGGCGATCCTTGCACAGGAGGGCCTGTCGGATGCGGTGTATGACCGGTGCACGGCGGTGCTACAGCTGCTGGCGGCGATGTTCAGTGAAAACCGCGAGCTGTTTGTGCGCGAGCTCAGTGAGGAGGCGGTGAAGCTGGCCACCGGCACCATGCAGGAGCTCTCTGGGCTCGGCCCCGCCATCGAGGCATCCCTCCCTCCAGCCTCTGGGCTGAGTGCTGCCGCAGTGCTCCGCGTGCTGCAGGCAGTGAAGGCACTTGTGAGGGTGCGCCCGAGTGATGCTGCTGCGGGTGAGGGCGGTGAAGAGGCTGCCAAGCTGGCGGTTTGGGAGCAGATGGACCAGCTCGGGCGCCGCTTGGAACCTTTGTGGGATGAACTAAGCTCGTGCATTGCCACCATCGAGGCCGCCATCCAGGCGAAAGGTGGTGACCGGGGCCTGAGCCCATCGGAAACCGCAGCGGACGGTGAGTCCCCTCTCAGCCGGGTGGGCTCCCTGCCACCTGCGGCGCTGCACGTGGTGCCGCTCGTGGAGGCTTTCTGTGTGCTTTGTGAGTGCCTGCACCGCAACAGTACGTTGGAGGGTGGCACGGTGGAGGCACCGGAGGGGGGCGCATCAGCAGAGGGTGCGCCTTCGGAGATGCAACGTGCGGGAAGCAGCGGGGCAGCACTGGTGCTGGAGCGTGGGGCGAGCGGGCTGAGCTTGGCACGGAGCCCGTCGGCGGTTGGTTGGCGGTTTGTGCGGTTTGCGGAGAAGCACCGGCGGCTGCTCAATGCCCTGCTGCACCAGAGCCCCGCGCTGCTGGAGGGGTCGCTGTCGCTGATGCTCAAGACGCCGCGCCTGATCGACTTTGATAACAAGCGCGCCTACTTCCGCAGCCGCATCCAGGCGCGCCATGCTGAGCGCCAGCACAGCAACACTGCGATCCGCATCTGCGTGCGGCGGCCGCCCTTCCTACTCGAGGACTCCTTCCGGCAACTCCGCATGCGTTCTCCAGAGGAGCTGCGGGGGCGGCTCACAGTGCAGTTCCAGGGGGAGGAGGGCATTGATGCCGGCGGGGTCACGCGTGAGTGGTACACGGTGCTATCCCGCGAGATGTTCAATGTGGGCAACGCACTGTTCGTCACCAGCGCCTCCAACAACGCCACCTTCCAACCCAACCCCAACTCCAATGTGCACCCTGAGCACCTTTCCTACTTCAAGTTTGTTGGCCGCGTCGTTGGCAAGGCACTTCATGACGGCCAGGTGCGCGCCTGGATAGCCCCTCGTCCCGCCCTCCTCTCCCTCCCACCTGGTGTCCTTGCCGGCAGACTTCACTGCCCTGCTGCCGGCTGGGATACTGCTTCGTGCGCTCCGCTCTTCTTCCACGGAGCGAGGAAGCGGTTTAGTCCGTACCACAGCCAAGCCAACCCTCTGCAGGCTGAAAGCAATAAAGTTGAGTGAGATCCACTGGCACCCACACCATAGCCTAAGCTCGAATTATCCACAGGGGATAGATCAGTACCCCGCAGACACCAAATGATTGGCGAGAGGCATGCTGACGTGGCACTGACTCTTGAGTGGGCAATCCTAAAGGACCCGCAGCTGCTGACGGTCGGTGTCTTGGTGCTATGTGTGCACAGCTGCTGGACGCGCACTTCACGCGTTCCTTCTACAAGCACATGCTCGGTGTGCCCATCACGTATGAGGACATCGAGGCAATCGACCCAGACTATTACAAGAATCTCAAGTGGATGCTGGAGAACGATATCACGGGTGTGCTCGACCTGTCTTTCAGCGCGGAGTCTGACCACTTCGGGGAACGCAAGGTTGCAGAGCTGAAGGAGAACGGCCTCAACATTCCTGTCACCGAGGACAACAAGCTGGAGTATGTGCAGCTCGTCACTGAGCACTGCATGACCACGGCCATCAAGCAGCAAATTGGCATGTTCAAGGAGGTCCGCCGAACCCCTCAAGCGCCTGAGGCGATCCCCGCGCAAGATTGGCACTGGACCTCACTGCGTCAAAGGTTCGCCTTGTAAGAGCAGGCTGGCGCAAGGAACTGGATGCGACCAAGTGAAGCGAGCGCCTCAGCCGCGTTGGGCCATAGAATGCTGAGTAGGTGGTGACCAGAGCATGCCTTATGGTGCAATCGGGCCGATTTTATGGATGGAATGAGAACTTGTAGGTTAGGGTGTCACGTGAGCCCTAGGCTGCGCCGGCCCTGCAATGTGGGCAGGTATGTGTGCTCCAAGAAGGGCAGCCAGGTGTCTGCGAGAATCGCTGGCTGGCCGTGGTGAGCAGGTAATGTGGAGTTGAATTCTCAACATAGAAGTGTCTCTGCCTGGCACTCAGGCCTCCTCTAGGCTGTGGACACTTGACGAGCAGCGAGCGGTGGCATGTGGGCAGGGCTTCCATGAGCTGGTGCCTGACGAGCTCATCTCCATCTTTAACGACCGCGAGCTGGAGCTTCTTATCAGCGGACTGCCTGAGATCAACGGTGCGCACTCTCTCAAGCAGCCGCTGTGTTCCACCCCCATTTCCAGGCTGGAAACTCGTGGTGCTCTGTTTTGATTGCCTCTCAGGGTGGCACCTTAATATCAGCGTCTGACAGAGGGACGGGAGATGGTCTTGCAGTGGATGATTTGAAGGCCAACACAGAGTACACGGGGTACACTGCGTGTTCACCCATCATCCAGTGGTTCTGGGAGGTGGTGCGCGGCCTCAACAAGGAGGACCTCGCCCGGTTTCTGCAGTTCTGCACCGGCACCACCAAGGTAGGCCCCTCCCTCTGTACCCGGGACCCGGCTCCTGGTAGCCCTCCAAGCTGTGGGTTGCAGCCCTCTAGTATGCTACTTGCCCAACCGTTAATACCCGGACCAGCAGTGGTTGGCGCACTGCTGCAATGTGCCGTGGACCCGCGTGGGGATGGCGGTAGCTCTCATCCAGCTGGCAGATACAGGCAGATCGTGGTGGGCAGGAATATGCCAGCTAGCCAGCTTGGGGTGGTGTTTACTCCATGGGATGGTGGTGCCTCAGAGATGCAGCGCTGACCTGCACGCTTCGACCATCCGTGTTTTTGGAGGAGGTCGACGGGATGAAGCGAGATGTGGGCTTTGGCGCGAAGGGCAAGTGCTGAGATGAGCTGGAGAGAGGGGAGGGGCGCAGGTGCCATTGGAGGGTTTCAAGGGGCTGCAAGGCATCTCTGGGCCGCAGCGCTTCCAGATCCACCGCGCATATGGTGGCCCATCCAGGTAATATTTCTCGGGTAGAAGGACCGAATCATGATTGGCGGAACATGCATGGAGCGCTGCGATCCACACGGCATATTCCTCACTGCTCGATGGTCTTGGTGCGTTTTGAAGCATGTGGCAGTGAAGCGCTCCTTACTTACAAGAAGCATCCTGCAGTGGCATGATTATTTGTTGGATGTAAGTCGATTGGAGGTACCGTGTGCATAGCGGATGATGTATGCCATGCCGCACTACACATACTTGGAGTCACTGGCCACGGGACACACCGGATGATGTATGCCATGCTGCACTACACATACTTGGAGTCACTGGCCACGGGACACACCGGATGATGTATGCCATGCCGCACTACACATCCTGCGAGTCACTGGCCACGGGACACACCGGATGATGTATGCCATGCCGCACTACACATCCTGCGAGTCACTGGCCACGGAAATGATCTCGGAGTTTGCATTTGGCGCCTGATGCAATTCCTTGTCTGGCCAACTGAATATGGTCGGTTGCAGTGGCTGAGAGCTGTGGTTACCTTGTTGGTGAGGAGACTGTTGAGGGTATCTGCACATAAAGGCGTGCGGCAGCATGTGTGGTTATGTTCAGAGAGTTGTATCTTCGATAGGCAGGGCTCACATTGGGTGAGGGGTGCTTGCAGGCTGGTGTCAGCGCATACGTGCTTCAACCAATTAGACATGCCTGAATATCAGACAAAGGACCAGCTGCAAGAGCGGCTAATGCTGGCTGTGCATGAAGGCAACGAGGGCTTTGGTTTTGGATAGGCTGGCACAGCCATGGGGGATACCCTGTCTTCTGCCTACCTACCACTTCTGCTGCATGTATGCCACGATTGCTGTGGCATGCAAAGAAAGGATCGGTATTTTTGGTCAAGTTTTGATTCCAGAGAGCAGTTGCATTCCAGTCTCTCTGCCCGAGTCCTTTCTGAAAGCTCGAAGCATAAAGTGAAGATGCCATTTCGGTACAACGGAAGGCCAGCCTTTTGTAAAATAATGGGTTTGGAACAACAACAACAACAACGCACCGTCCCTTCTAGCAACTATTGAAATGCGGAAAAAGTTATGAAGCTCGTAAATTTTGAAATCTGTGATATATGTTCTGTGAATGATGTACGTTCCTGTTCTTGATCATGATTGTACCTTCGATTCTAACAAACCTAGGGAGTCTGAAAGGTATCACATGCCGTGTGTGTGGATATAGGATGCATCTTCAAGCATCTCCCCGGCATGCACCATAATTAAGAATCGCTCTCCTATAAGCTCATAAAATACCATACACAGCACCATATATCATGCTACATGTACATAAAGAGGTATCCGGGAAAATGTTCATATCGCACAATTCGAATGTCAAAGGCACAGCAAACAAACAAACTTATTCATAATGCCAAAAACAACTACCTAGAAAAACATTATGCAAATTATCAGCGTTCGCCCAGGTCGATAATCGTGACTAGCCCTGCGCGCTGTGCAAGGCAACCAGTATCCACTGCAACCAATAGGCCGAAAATCTCCGCGTGCTCCATGTTGCATCATCCTCCTCCTAAAACAATCGGTCTTGCCTGCGCTGCACACAGCTTTCGAAGAACTTCCGCGCCGATTTCCCAAGCCTCCAACAGACTCCATCGCAAAAGGCACAAGCGTGTGAGGCCACATTGGTCCGTACAATGCCCTCTTGGCTCGCGCATGTACCGCCGCAACCCGCAGCGTTTCCCGAGCAGCCCGGTCTACATACGAGGCACAACAAGGGAATGCAAGGCTCACGTCAATCACGATATGACTGCCTCGTCCATCGCGGCTGAGCACTGTGATTTCGGGCTTCCAATCAGGCGAATACCCACGATGATTGCGATCCTCCACGATGACAAAGGCTGGATCAAAGACTTGCTTCAGCATAGATGCCAACACATCACGGACGGCGTGATGTGCCGTGATAGCCCATCCACGCCGGTTACAGACACGGTAGTGGTAGCCAAAGGGGTCAATAGAAGCACCACAGACACATGTTTGCACACCAGCTATAGTAATGCTCATTAATTAAGGGCACTTTTTGGCAATTTCGAACACACTTTTCGAAAATGCACCCCCTACCCACACGGATCTTGCATACATGCGGCTGCCACGAAATCAGAATATGCAGGAAGTATACTAATGACAACTATAAGGTCAAATCGCACACGGGGGGGTCGAGTCATGCTTGACCAAGCCTGCCACGGCCGACCACGCGTCAAGCACAAATGCCCATTTTGAAGGGTTATGCCGAGGGGGCTGAATGCCGATTTTTTTTAAATAAATCACCAAGGTGCCCCAAGGTAGCATTTGGAATTGAAATATCGGGGACATATAATGGTCAGTCGATAGGCATCGATGACCCCCCAGACACCTCCACAACATTTTCCCAATTTCGACGCATATTGGGTAAAATTAATTCTGATTTTTCAGAATTAAAAATAAGGCGACTTTCGGGCGCCCCACTTCATCAACTCAGGGTCCATGAGCAATACATCCGGGACTTGGGGGGTTATTACGATGGGAAAATACAGGGTCAGATCGTCACGTTAGGATTTATACAATTCTCAATAAATTTTCTCTACGAGTATAATTCCCGTGTATAATCACGCTTTCTAGTGGAGACCCTGTATTTTCGAAACACTTGACCGCGCTTCAAGCAAGCGGTGAAATAACCTCTTTGGGGCATTTAAAGCAGCTCTAGCGCAGTATTTTATTTTATTTGGTAA
Source organism: Cymbomonas tetramitiformis (assembly GCA_001247695.2). NCBI lineage: Eukaryota > Viridiplantae > Chlorophyta > Pyramimonadophyceae > Pyramimonadales > Pyramimonadaceae > Cymbomonas > Cymbomonas tetramitiformis. The sequence goes on from LGRX02008589.1 coordinate 12,268, forward strand.
CAATATTTCGTTTCAGAATGTCCACGCCTTGTTGTGGGCCACTCTAGAAGACTAGTCACTAGTCTACTTGGCTACTTGAGCTGCTTGAGACCTTGGGCCCTTGAAAATCCCTACCCGCTGGAGGTCTGACCTTATTGAAATCGGCTACAACCATGCCTTATGGGAGCAGCCGAGCCACCTCGCGCACTGCCACACCTTCTATGGAACCGAGGTGACATGCGCACATGCGCGAGCGACAGGTTCGGGCGGTCTTGGCGACACCACGCCCGCTTTTCGTTGCCCCTTAATTTATGAGCATTACTGTGGGATCCTGGTCTGCGGAGTAGGGTTTCGACGGAAATAAGACATTTCAGGATAGCATTTGGGGTATATAATGACCACGTCGGTTGATATAAGGGTATTTCAAGGTCGGGGAATCCAATTTTGATGTCCGTTTCATCACATGGGCACCGTAACTCTTGATATTGGGCTGCAAAGTTGGAATTTCGTGCAGTTTTTGCTTATTTTGTGCGTGCGTCGGCAAGTTCAAGGGCATTATTTCAATCGAAACATGGTACATTGCATTAAAATTGTGTCGATATACTTATTTGACAATATGACAATGCTTAATCGTATTGGGGAACGATTTGACTACGGGTACTGCAAGCTTTCTACACAACTACACCACTAGGCTTGATACGGCGAGATAAACAGGCCGTGAATATATTATCAATATACAAGTTAACACTGCGAAGTTGGACAGCAACGCAAGTGTAAGAAATAGCGGGTGATGAGTGCAGTCTCTGAGTGAAGATCTGCTTGAAGCCCAACGCTTCCTCATCTTATACCATACGTCTCCTATCATCATAGATAGTACCGCCATTGGGTTGTGGACCCGAGACGTAGGTTGAACGACCAGTATTGTGATAACGAATAGTTCGTTCATACTGTGCATGCGTGTTCCGCACATGCTTAAAGCCAAGATGGTTCTTGTTTGTACTTCAAGATGTATCTTGCTTTGCCATCTTCGAGTTCGACATACGAACTCTCGATGACAGGGTCATTCAAGTCTTTCCTTGAATAATGACAGATGATGTGACTTATCATCTAGCGACATGTACAGTCATAGTCGACCGTACTGACGACTGTCATAATAATATATGACACGACTCGACATGACATGACATGGTATGACATGTCAGACAGGTATGACACGTATGACATGTATTACACATATGTCATCGGTCATGATCCTGTATGGTATGACATGTCTGACAGGTATGACACGTATGACATGCATGACACATATGTCATCGGTCATGACCCTGACAGATCTCCCCTCTTAAAAGAGTTGTGACCTCACAACGGGCATACCTTAGTATATGTCTATGATGTCTTTGTTGTTGTCGCTTCTTGCTGGTACCAGTCTTCTTACACCGATTTGAGGCGTCCCTCATGGTGTTTTTAGGTTATTGGGGGAACTGAGTCCACTTTAGTCCCTCACCTTACAGTTCTTAGGATGTAGCCCACCTTTCTGGAAATCGTATCGTATTTCAGAGTGACGTTTCAAGGTTCAATGAATTGCGTTTCGTGATGCAGATTGACGCTGGATTACTGATTGATCCACACGTATCGTGCGTCAGAGTGACGATTCAAAGCATCCGAAGTCTACGTTACGGATTATTTGCGCTAGCCGTCGTTCTTTGCGAACGATGATCCCACGATTTAACGATTTATAATCGCACGATTCTCGGCCTGATATAGTGCACCCAACCCTTCCTCCCCTCCTTAAGCTACTTTGGAGGATCATAGGTGGCAATGGGGAGCCCGTGATTATCTTACCGGGGGCTTGTTTTATTGCAAAGAGAGTGGCCCTGCTTAACGGGATTGGAATTATAATCCTTACCCGGTCTGCTCACTCTGATATGGTCCAGTACGCACGCTTTGACGAACATCTATCGCGATGAGTGAGAATGGATTCGCCACGTACTAATGTGAAATTTCTTTAGTTATGTTTGTCAAGCACAACGTAGGATCACAACTCCGTCTACCTCAGTCGATATCTCCGGTAGCTTCGGATGACTGGCCAAGAATCCGATGACAAACCACGGTTTTGGCAAAGGTAGCATTAGCAGTTTTTCACAGATATTGGTACCCGCATATGCGTATCTGTGTAAGGGTATGGTTAATACAAGGCTCACTACACCTTAGCAAGGAAGGATCAATTCCTGCTCCTGTCATATCAATTTGATGCAGGGTAAAAAATGTTAGGAATATAACCCTGCAGTTCTCGGGTTGCAGCCCATTGCACCGAAGGTGTATCGCAGTCTTTGGGATGCAGCCCTGCAGTTCTTGGGATGCAGCCCTGATATATATATGACCAATGGACGAAAACCTCTTGGGTACATGTTTCCACGGCCTGATTATTATTTGGTCGGCAATTATTGGCAAAAGTCATCGGCTATCAGCTTTTGACTCAGAAGCCACAATGTTATAGAAGCTGCGACCTATTGTAACCATATGCGGCAATTATACCTTCAGCATACGTAGACAATATGATTATGTGGAACTTATAATCCCACTTAAGTTGCATCATGATAAATTTATCCAGGTGTTAACAAATGTTCAGGATTTGATAAGGGGTTGACGCCCCACAAGCCAAAGGTCACTGTCTCACAAGGCTCGCCTCAAGTGTGCGGCTTTGAGGATTAGCGTCCTGGCGAGGCACAGTCATGATGCTTCCTAGTTCATAATGGAGCTGGAAATGAAAATGCTCAAGATATCCGAAGACAGGAAGGCTTTTGGTTGGCCAGTGTTACTGTCAAGATGCTTAACCTTGATGGAATGGCATTCGGATACAAACTGTGCAACCATGCATGCGACTTATGCATTGGTGTATGACTTTGATGAATTGTCTCTTGTCATGAACCTGGAAGGAATGACGGGCAAATAGCTAGAGTGGCGGATTTATTCACTCGGCTTTGCTGTTTATGGAATTCGATGCCTGATGGCACAACTGGCAATCCTTTGCTCAGATGCTTTCCTTAAGACATTGGCAACAACTTGTGTGCCAGCTTCTCTAGATTTGGGGAGAAACCATGGATCAACAATTCATCAATCAAAACACATGTATCAAGGTTGATTCATCGAATCCTTCAACTCTTGAATTTCGACAATCAGCATCTCAGGCTGTTGACGTCAAAGTGATGGTCGTAAGCTTACAATATAGCTTATTCACATTTGAAAAACCATCGTTCTCCTATGTCAGTGCCCCTATAATATGATAGAGCCGGAGAAATATGCATCTATGATTTCTTCATAATGAACTTTATGTGTCAGTAAGTCAAATAAGACTTCATTTGATGTTTCAATCGGCATGATGTACCGTGTCATCAACTTTATGGCTGCTAATGCGGCCATATTTTGTTAGTGCTCGGCCCTTGCGGGCCGCGAAAGCTCATAATTTTGGGCCCTTTCGGGCCCATCTCGTACATATGATTCCCGGGGCCCGACGAGCACCTAGAAACCCACATTTCGGGCCCTTCGGGCCCACAACCCGCTTTCATACCGGGCCCTACGGGCTTAATCTCTGAATCCCACATTTTGTTTTTCGCGAATTCCATAATTTTCCGGCTCGAGCGAAGCTTGCTCCCGGGATTACGTGCGGAGGCGCCCGCGGCATGTTTTTAATTTCGAGAAAAGTACGCAGAAGAGCAACCGCTGCCGGCATGCGTTTACACGCAACGCATGCACTTTACACTCCCGCTCCGTCGCCCGTGTGTATAGATAGGGTTTGCGACCATGGCATTTTGTTTAGATATTTGTTTCAGATGGTATATCAGCGCAACTGGAGAATGCTTCGGTCTTTGCCCGCTATGTTATGGTAGGGTGAGATTTGCGCAGTAATCGGCACGGTTGGGGTTTAACGCATCGAATGTCGGATGTATGGTTGCTTTGTTCGAGGTCGACAGGCCATATGATTGCTTTGCTGTTTGAATGTTTGTTTCAAGTGGTAGCAGCGCGACTGGGGACTGTCCCCGGCGGGATTCCTCCCGGTCTTTGCCAACTATTCTATGGCAGCGTGGGATGTTTGCACGTTTTCAATATCATAGTTGAATTCGTTGTACAATTAATTATACAGGTTGCACGATCCGCGCTGCGGGTGCCCCCTGGGTTGCATCAACTCTGGCAGGGCTTCGCGCGGAAGACACTGGCCGCTTTGTTGGCGACATTTCTTTTATTATCATTTACAATTGTTTGCGTGTATGCGTGTAGGCATCACGCAGGATTCGCGTGGCGGAGCTGAAGTATTTCATCAAGCAGTGCAAACACAAAAATACAGTTACGTAGCCTCAGTTATGTTTTACTGTTGCTTAATGTAGGAGTCCTATAACTCTGATATTCTGACGACTTGATAATCAAACATCGATGTACACAACGTCTAGAAAAATGCTCATATCGGGGGTTGTGTGTGTGCGTGTCGATGCCCTTTTAAACTATCGGAGACCTACAACAGAGAAATGCAACGATACCACTTTCGAGCAGCGTCTACATGTAGTCACAACTATCATCTCTGGCAGATTAAAGTGATTGCGCATGTCAGTACAGGCTGCTACACAAACCCAATACTTTCTAGTAGTGTTTGCGATATACTCTTGAAAGTTTACAGGCGCACACACAACGCGCGATCTTCTCTTAGAATGTTACAGATCACTACATACCGCCCGTGCTTTCACGTGCAGTCTTTGATGCTTGGGTCATGTGAAATACCAAGCTTAGGTAAACCACTGTTTTTGAACGATGCTTACTTCTGCCGTGTCGCATGATGCGTGCACATACCAAGGCGAAAACTTGTCAGTAGCGATGCAAAACCATTTATGCTTAAAAAAAAACGTCTCCTGCCATATCACAAGACCACGCACCTTGAAATGGGGAGTTCCGCGTTTCTTACGGGACACTCTAATTCGGCGGTTTCTTGAGGCACAAGAAGAAGTCATTCAACCTGCACATTATGAACAGCTCAGCGAACTAAACAACTCCGGATGACCTCTTACAAAATATCACCTTTCCATAGCATGGTCAGCAAAAACCGAGGAAAGATCCAGTCGCGCTGCTATTCGTTTGGGATGATGAAGTAAAATTTCAACAAATTGGGGCCCACCAGGGACAGGGCCCAACCGCGCGGGAATATAATCACAATAGCAACTAGTAAACACAAATAACAAGCGGGTGAGATGCAGGACAAATGCACAGGGATGCGGGTTTACTTTTACCGAAATTCAAACCCAGCGCTTGTGCCGCTGAGGGTAATTATGCAACATAAGGTATCAGTCAGAGCATAACGTGCTTGTCGACCAAAAGTAATCTGTTAATCTGAGTTAATCTGTTAATGAAGCTAAATTACTGAACCGCACACAGAGCGGCCGCGCGAGAAACTCCGGAAACTAAACTGATGCGAGGCTTGGTGTTCGTATTTGGAAATTCCAGTCGAGTGAGCGAAACTACTTCTATCAGCCAATCAGATGCAACTCGGGATCTGAGTATTCGGCAGCAACCCTCGGTGCTCGCTGCGTGTATGCGCCTCGGCAGCAAGCCTCCGTGCTCGCTGCGTGCCTGCGCCTCGGCAGCGACCCTCGGTGCTCGCTGCGTGCACGCGCCTCGGCAGCAAGCCTCCATGCTCGCTGCGTCTTCGCGCCTCGGCAGCGAGCCTCCGTGCTCGCTACATGCACGCCCCTCGGCAGCGAGCCTCGGTGCTCGCTGCGTGCATGCGTCTCGGCAGCAACCCTCCGTGACCGCTGCGTCTTCGCGCCTCGGCAGCGACCCTCGGTGCTCGCTGCGTGCACGCGCCTCGGCAGCAAGCCTCCATGCTCGCTGCGTCTTCGCGCCTCGGCAGCGTTCCTCGGTGCTCGCTGCATGCACGCGCCTCGGCAGCGAGCCTCGGTGCTCGCTGCGTCTTCGCGCCTCGGCAGCGAGCCTCGGTGCTCGCTGCGTGCATGCGCCTCGGCAGCAACCCTCCGTGACCGCTGCGTGCCTGCGCCTCGGCAGCGACCCTCGGTGCTCGCTGCGTGCACGCGCCTCGGCAGCAAGCCTCCATGCTCGCTGCGTTTTCGCGCCTCGGCAGCGATCCTCGGTGCTCGCTGCATGCACACGCTGCGGCAGCGAGCCTCTGTGCTCGCTGCGTCTTCGCCCCTCGGCAGCGAGCCTCGGTGCTCGCGGCATGCAAGCGCCTCAGCAGTGAGCCTCGGTGCTCGCTGCATGCACGCCCCTCGGCAGCAAGCCTCTACGCTCGCTGCGGCTTCGCGCCTCGGCAGCGAGCCTCGGTGCTCGCTACATGTATGCGCCTCGGCAGCGAGCCTCAGTGCTCGCTGCATGCACGCCCCTCGGCAGCGAGCCTCGGTGCTCGCTGCATGCACGCCCCTCGGCAGCGAGCCTCCATGCTCGCTGCGTGCCTGCGCCTCGGCAGCGAGCCTCGGTGCTCGCTGCATGCACGGCCTCGGCAGCGAGCTCGGTGCCCGCTGTGGGCCTGCGCCTCGGCAGCGACCCTCGGTGCTCGCTGCGTGCACGCGCCTCGGCAGCAAGCCTCCATGCTCGCTGCGTTTTCGCGCCTCGGCAGCGATCCTCGGTGCTCGCTGCATGCACACGCTGCGGCAGCGAGCCTCTGTGCTCGCTGCGTCTTCGCCCCTCGGCAGCGAGCCTCGGTGCTCGCGGCATGCAAGCGCCTCAGCAGTGAGCCTCGGTGCTCGCTGCATGCACGCCCCTCGGCAGCAAGCCTCTACGCTCGCTGCGGCTTCGCGCCTCGGCAGCGAGCCTCGGTGCTCGCTACATGTATGCGCCTCGGCAGCGAGCCTCAGTGCTCGCTGCATGCACGCCCCTCGGCAGCGAGCCTCGGTGCTCGCTGCATGCACGCCCCTCGGCAGCGAGCCTCCATGCTCGCTGCGTGCCTGCGCCTCGGCAGCGAGCCTCGGTGCTCGCTGCATGCACGGCCTCGGCAGCGAGCTCGGTGCCCGCTGTGGGCCTGCGCCTCGGCAGCGACCCTCGGTGCTCGCTGCGTGCACGCGCCTCGGCAGCAAGCCTCCATGCTCGCTGCGTCTTCGCGCCTCGGCAGCGATCCTCGGTGCTCGCTGCATGCACACGCTGCGGCAGCGAGCCTCGGTGCTCGCTGCGTCTTCGCCCCTCGGCAGCGAGCCTCGGTGCTCGCGGCATGCAAGCGCCTCAGCAGTGAGCCTCGGTGCTCGCTGCATGCACGCCCCTCGGCAGCGAGCCTCCATGCTCGCTGCGTGCCTGCGCCTCGGCAGCGAGCCTCGGTGCCCGCTGTGGGCCTGCGCCTCGGCAGCGAGCCTCGGTGCTCGCTGCATGTATGCGCCTCGGCAGCGAGCCTCAGTGCTCGCTGCGTGCACGCCCCTCGGCAGCGAGCCTCGGTGCTCGCTGCATGCACGCCCCTCGGCAGCGAGCCTCCATGCTCGCTGCGTCTTCGCGCCTCGGCAGCGAGCCTCAGTGCTCGCTGCATGCACGGCCTCGGCAGCGAGCTCGGTGCCCGCTGTGGGCCTGCGCCTCGGCAGCGAGCTCGGTGCCCGCTGTGGGGAGCGAGCTCGGTGCCCGCTGTGGGCCTGCGCCTCGGCAGCGAGCTCGGTGCCCGCTGTGGGCCTGCGCCTCGGCAGCGAGCTCGGTGCCCGCTGTGGGCCTGCGCCTCGGCAGCGAGCCTCGGTGCTCGCTGCGCGCCCGCGCCTCGACAGCGAGCCTCGGTAGCATAGCACTCCACGGCGCGAGCATGGCTAGAAGTTGCACGCTGCCCTCACGGCGTGAACATGGCCAGGAGAGTCACGCTCCCTCACGGCGCGAGCATGGCTAGGAGTGCCACGCTGTCGTCACGGCGTGAGCATGGCCCGTTGCTACCAGAAAAAAAAAGAAAAAGAAAAAACCACGCCCGTTGGGCGTATGAGTAAATTAATTTCCCCGGCCCTACTCTGGGCCGGACCCGTTGCTACCATGGCCAGGAGTTGATCTGTTCTTTTCTTTATTAGGGCTACCGCCATGTTTCTTAAGTGCAGTGTGCATTGCATTTTTGCAGGTTACTCAATATTTTCAACGCCTAGTGCGCAAACGTTTCCATAGGCGAACTGGTGGTCCTCAAAGTAATGAAGTACAAAGAACCGTGGAGAAGGTGAAAGAAATGACTGGAGAAGTTGAGAAGACAGTTGTGTATGAAAGAGGCAGCGTGCGAATGGGTACAAATGCATGTGCAAGGTATGGACCCTCTTGAAGTTTGTTGCCTGACCCTTGAGCTTGGAGCTGTTAGATTATGTACTAATGAAATATATCGTTGAATGACGCTGGTAGCTTTCTTGTGTCTTATTTGTGCAGAGGACACGGCACGAGAGATCCTTGGCGGATTGATCCCCGCACGTGTGACGGCAAAGTGTGTCTCATTTAAGTATCCAAAGTCATTTACTGAACGCGACCAACTGAACCACATCCTCGGGGGTACTGACGGTGGACCGATATGGTACAAGAAAGTGCATGATCAAAGCACAACAGAGCTGTGCGAGACCGATTTCAAGCAAACTTTTTGGTTGAAGTATGTCCGGTTGCCTGTTGGGGTAATCATAATAACCGTGCCTCTTGCCTTTTTTATTCGGATTCGCATCATGCAAATCCATTTCAATGATTGCATGCTTGTTGTACTTTGTGTTGAGTATTCTGTATATGCCAGGTTTTAAAAGTACGTTTTGAAACAAGACGTACCGGCAACGCCAACGGCATTAGCGACGAGCCCCTTTTGGACAGTGCGTGCCTTGCCTCTTTAACTCGATCCTGTGTAAATCTCCCTGGTTATCGCAACATGCATTTACTTTGTTGGGCGAACATTGCAGTCACTATAATCTGGCATCCCTTTTTTGAATGTGCAGCTCGTGGCGACCAGCGTGAGGTGACCATCATGGATATGGCTCCAGTGCCTCAGGCTTTGAGGACATTGTGTTTCGGAAGTACGGATACATTGTATGATTTACGAAATGTCGTAATTGCATGCGGGTGGGCCTTTTCACCCTTTGCCTGAAGTGTTGTGTTGTTACAATACTGCTTGAGAGCATTAATGTTTTGGAAGCTTACGATTGACATTTACTGTTAAACACAGCTCCGCGCCGCAATGGATAAAAGATAGGTTGGCACGGCACCAAAGAGCAGAGTGGGCGCAATACTTTCGCTTCCCCGATGTTTCTGCCTGGGAGGAGCGATCTATTGCAGGTAAGTGCAACATTAACAATACTATATTACAGTACATACTATGTGAGCGCATCGCGCATGTTACTGTGTGAGATCATGCCCAGGTTCTGACAATCTCCTGTGTTGCTTTTGTATAATTTTACAGCGGATGACTACTTGGAGCCTCGAGGATAACAAATTCAACTCCTATTTTGTCCGACTATTGCAGAGGATGAGGTTAGCGTCCCATCTTGATATTGATTGTTTCGTTATGGCTCCGGACTTGTGAATATTCCTCGAGAAGGTTCAGCAGTGCCTTGTCGAGGGGTAAACAGGTGATTAGCAGGACTTCCGTTGCTAGATGCTTGTGCACTGCTTGTTGAGGATCTGCAGCCACACATATCGAGTTAGTGACATACGTCAAAAGTCCTCAGTGTGACATTACCTACTTGTGATCAAGATTCATTGCTGGTGTGGCAGGTCCGACTTGGCGCCAACGCAGCAGAAGATGGTTGATTTGATAATGCATAGTCATAATAGTTATTTGTTCACCTTAGTACTTAGCAATAATTCAAATGTACAGTACAAGTATTATAATTAAAGTCGTCTTTCAGCCCAATGCATGACACTCACATTCCGCGTGGCCTGTTAAGTAATGCGATGCAACCATCAGCATCATAGGTAAAGCGGGTGTCAAAGCAATTGTGTCTTCTTCTGTCAAGCAATATGTCATGTGTCGCAGTGTATGTCGTGTGAACAGGCCCACACCTCATCGGTGTTAGCTGGTAAGAAATTGGTATGCCATCTCGCTCTAGTCCTTCTTCCACATCTTGATCTAGCTTTTGTTTCTTCTTCAATCTTTGTGCTTCAACGAGTTCTGGGTCTCTCATATCTTGTGGCCATTTCCCACACTTCTTCTCCGCTTCTAATATTGCACCGCACCTCGAAAACTTTGTAATGGCAGCCTTTGATGCCTTTGACACTTTGATGTGCATACCAGCAAAGCAGTCTGCATCGTCTTCATGAGCATTGAGTAGATTCCCCCGTCCAGTGATGTATATGCGCTTCCCAGCAGGGAGACCCAGTTTTAAGAGGAGCTCTTCTGTCCAGATAGTGTCCGCATCAATGTCAAACGCGAACTTCAAGAGTCTGAGCTCTTTGATATCCATCTCCCACCACTCTAACTGCTTGTCTTTGTACAGGTCATGGAGGCGATAGGTCATCATCCGTGCCGACCATGTAAACAACTCAAAAATAGCCGGAGCCCCGGTAATCTTTCCAGAAGGATCGACAGCCTTTGCCAGTGGCCCAGTGATAGGTTTCCCCTTCATAGTTTTTCTCAAAATTGCTCGTCGATCGGTGTTATTGCTTCTCTTGGTTGCCTGATTGGTATTGATTGCTGGGCACTCTCCCTCGCCACCTGTGATTTGCTCACCTGCCGATGACAAAATGCCCCAAAGAGTAAGCACCGCCATTCCCCTTGGTAACGTATGCAGCTTTTGCCCTGGTAATGTGATGGGTAGGCATGCCACTCTCGCCCGCAGGTAGGCGAGAGCACTGTTGGGCATTTGCATGGTTTGTCCCTATGCTGAGTGTAACACAATGCAACATGCCGGTGAGGAAGGGTGAGAGTGGAGCATAAGTGACGAAGCATTGTTTACTCTAGCACCGTGCACTCCATGTAGGTTTTGCTGAACACACGCACCGTGGTCATGCATATAGTGCATGTAATGTGTGATACCGACTCCTGATGTATACTTGGCGTACGCCTGAACGAAGGCCTTGAATGCCCGGTGGGCATTTTTGCGGTCTTTGCCCTTAGGTACACCTTCAGCATCAAGCTCCTCATCGTCTTCATCAAGAGAATCATCATAACGAGGCTTTCGGAGATAATAGGTACATGGCTGCCATATCCGAGACATACGCAAACACCGAAATCCCCATCATTCATTTGCAATTGAACGCCTAAATACCCGGACGCCTGAATACCGGATGCGTGAATACCCGGACTCCTGACTCCTGAATACCCGGATGCCTGACGCCTGAATACC
>LGRX02008589.1:25240-47181 GCA_001247695.2 Cymbomonas tetramitiformis
TGAATACCCGGGCGCCTGAATACCCGGACGCCTGACGCCTGAATGCCCGGACGCCTGAATACCCGGATGGCTGAATACCCGGAGTGCAAAGGTTTGATTCTAGGTTTTTTTGCAGAAGTAGATGGGGTGCACTCAAAATTTACCTTCCCGATATCCAGTAGAGCATTCACTTGGGTGCGTGGTAGCATTGCGATCTTGCCGACGGCTTCTGCCCAGCCTTCTTCAAACCGTTGGCACTCGGAGCCATTCATAGGTATTTTTGCAGGGTATCTCTTGCCTTCCTTGTCTTTGATTTTGATGACAGAGTATCCTCCATTGATGCGGAGATCCTGATTGAAAAAGTTGAGGAGAGCGGCATTGTTCTGCCGCATGACCTGAGTCCATTGTGGCTCATTTTGAGGGCTCCACACGAGCTTCGTCAGCAACTGCGTTAGCTTCTCATTTACTCGATGAATTAGATGCATCCCGCATGGCCGCCAGTGACTCATCGGTATAGGGAGAACTAACTGGTGGTCTGTGCGCACAGGCCACGGTGACTTCTCAAGTTTTCCAAGGTCATCACGACCTGCCTCACAATGAGGACATGGCAATGGGGCACGTCCACTTTGTGGAATGCCCAACATGCCCTTCAGCGCTTTTAAATCGGGGGCCAACCACGACTCAACGAAGAAGTATCCATGGCCATCCACATAAATACACTCGCCAAGCTCAGCCATTTCTCGGTAAGATGAGTCGATGCTATCTTCAAGTTCTCGCAGTTCTCGTTGCCATGCTTGTACCTGACTGAGGTCGACGGTGGGAGGTGCATTACCACAGGTGCTTTGCGCGATACGCTCTGCAAGCGCATTCCGAGTTTCTTTTAAGGTACGGATGTCTCGTCGTTTCTCAAGGCCAGCATTGAACTTAGTCATGTCATCGCGCAACCACTCATAGTTTGCATTGAAGGTCTGAAAAGAGATTCCCACAATGAAATGATAGTAAGCATCCACCATCAACATGACAACAGGTTCCATTACCCTGCTTTCATAGCGTGAGCATGCCTAGCAGTGCTGCGTTGCGCTCACGTTGTGAGCGTTCCCAGCAATGCCGTGCTGCATTCAGGGCACGAGCGAGTCCTGCAGTGTCGCGCCGCACTCACGCCGCGAACGTGCACAACAATGTCGTGCTGCATTCATGGTATGAGTGTGTCCAGCAGTGCAGCGCTGCATCCACGGCATGAGCGGTAAAACGCTGCATCACTTACATGCAAGAAGGTCACTTGGCCGCTAGGTATGAGAAGTAAGATGGATCAATGATATGTCAAACAGACATTCTTGATGAGTGAATGAGCGAGTGCCATTTCGATTAGAGCATACCTCGTACTTCTCATCACCTGCATAGTACGCGGAGAGTGGATACACTTGCGTTTGCGATTGAAACTTGCCCAATCTGCGATCTGCGCCTACGAGCCAGTTTCGCAGCCTCAGGCGTAAGAAGTTCCCAGGCCGCTGATCAGACACCTTGGCTCCGTCAACGGACACAATAATTTGGGCTGTGTCATGCTCACGGTCAAATAGCTCCTCACACCGAATCATGACACCGATGAGCTCTTTGGTACCAAAATGCCATCCCTCGTTGACATGATGCTCGGGCTTCAAGGTCTCGATGTTGCAGGTGAACGCTTGAATGCTGCGGTTTAGCGTGTGGGGTGCAATCATTGGATGGGTGACTTGTTTTCCAGTGTAATCAGGGTAGAAGTCTTACCGTGGCGGGCCGGCCCGGGGCCGCAGAAGCTCGCTCCGGGCCGAAAGCGGGCCGAAGGGGCTTTCGCCCCAGGGCCGCACAAAAATATGAGCCGGCCAAACTTCGGCCAAAAATATAGGCATTTTATGCCACTTTTTATCAAACCCCCATACTTAATTTTAAAATTTCGCGCCTGCGGCGGGCATTTTTCTTCCTTGACCGTTTTGGCCGAAAGCGGGCCAGCGGAAATATCATTTGCGGGCCGTAAAGAAATTTGGAAGACTTCTACCCTGAGTGTAATGGTCATACCTGCATGAGACGTGGCATAGCAAACCGTCATACATCACGGCATGAGTGTCCGAGCTCGGCCACAACATTATAAACTCTCATCATTCCGGAAGACTGCCCCTCACGCACTGTGGCAACAAAGATGTATCGATGCCATGGCAAGCGCATTGCACAGATGGGCTCGCTGAACTCGGGAGACCTTCGAACGCACCTGCCCCATCCACTATCGAGCGCGGCTTTCATGTCGTTGGAGAGTGCAGTGTAGCGCTGATCATGTGCGTGTCCCGTGTCTTGCAGGCTTGGTTCAGTGATTGCAGCTCTCGGAGCCGTTCAAATGCACCCACTTCGATGGATTTCTTCAACGGTAGGTGTCGCTGCAAAGCTGCCTCTAGTTCGACATCTTGCATCGCATTGCCTAGGGCAATACCGATTTTCTCTTGCAAGTCCTCAAATTTGCCTTGAGCACGGCCGAGATCCTGTACAGCCTTTTGTGCTGCACTTGACAATACCGGATCCTCCTCTTCCTCCTCTTGTGGAGTACCCCAGACTTGTGTGTCATTCTCTTCAGCAACTTGAAGCCTGTAAGATGCAGAAAGTCTACTTCAAGCACAGACGCATGTGTAGCAACAGTGTAGAATTTAACGCAAGCAAGAGTTAGATGCATGCATGTCAATCAAAATTACCTGAACTTGGCTTCCTCCACGTCATGTCTGAGCTCTTCAAACGTGCCGTGAACTCCAAGAACCTTCAGGATGTTGTGTCTCAGAGCCTGAGATTTCTTGTTGGTCATACGTCCATGCACTGTCTGGTTTGCAGCAGGTTCAATACACTCCTCCAGCTTGGCATCAAGCTCCGATATGTGCGTATCTTTGCTCTGCAGTTGCTGTGTGAGCCCTGCTGCCTCCTGCTTCCGTTGGAGAACTTTGTCTTCCAGCTCTTTTTTCTGTTGCTCCAGAGGTGATATTTGTTCTTGTAGTGACTTGGCATGGTTCACAAACTTGGTGACATCATCCATATAGTGCCCTGCCATGTACTGAATCACATGGGAATCACAATAGCATGTCCCGTGCTTCTTGCAAGTGCATATTCCTGCTGCCTTCCACAACGGTGTGCCACTTTGCCTTAGTAGGTTGAATTTCTCCCGTTCTGCTTTTGACAGCCACGCGGTTGCTTTCAGCTCTTCAAGACGGTCGATCTCAGGATTGAGTACCTTGCGCGGACGACCTCGGCCTTGAGGAACAAGGGGTTGAGCGTGCGGAGGAGGTGGAGGAGGTGGAGGTGGAGTAAAAGGTGTAACTCTCTCTTTCAACCACTCCAAGCCTTCCAAAACTTCTGGAGCGCATCGCACATTCGGGTCTGCATTCTCACCGAATGTCCGTGCAGGCATGGCATGCGCCACGTGCGTGGGCATGGACAAGGCTGCAAAGGCTGCCGGAATCACCGGCACCCGTCTGAACATATTGCGAGACATAGTAATCCTGCGACATACATATGAAATCAACCGCATATAACAAATTCTGATTGCAGCTACATGTTGCCACAACACAAGAGGTACTGATCATGGTTTCTCGGCTCGTCACTGACACGCATCTACAGGGCACTTGCCGGCATCCACCCACTCCTGGCACTAGCACATTTCCTTTTGGCACTTGTAGGCAGTCACTCACAATTATCCAGCATTCCATTCTCAGATCATCCCGTGCACATGACATGCCCTGCCACTGGTGACTTTGAAGCACTCACAGGACTCTTAACTCACGCAGTGACACGCAGGGTTGAGTTCTCATGAGAATTGGCCGAAGCCAAGATATAGCTTCTTGTGGCATTAGCAGAGCGCCGAAACTAAGTTTCGGAGATCTCAATTACAATATGAGATGTCACAACAGGTACGCTTCACACCCCGGCTGCCCGAGCTGGAGGGTTAGCGCGCTGCGACTGAGCCGTAAGGTCAACGCGTTGCGACCGAGCAGAGGGTCAGCGCGCTGCGACTGAGCCGGAGGTTCCATACGTTGCACCCGAGCTGGAGAGTCAGCGTGCTGCTCTCTGTCTCGGCGCGTGAAACAGTGCTCACAGGTTAGTGGGGTGTGGCATGTGCTGATGAGGGATCACAGGGCAAGCAGAGGAGAGCGCAGTGATCATTCAACTTGGGGCAGTCTGCCAAATAATTTGACTCACACGCATCCACCCAGCACTGGCACGCATCCTATCGGCTCTGGCATGAATCCACCCGAGCACTTGAAAGCATCCAGTACGAATTTGCATGCATCCACCCGCCACTATTTGGAATCCACGCAGCACCCACCGGCAGCAACCCAGCGCCGGCACGCATCGACCCGGCGCGTGCCCACATCCATCCTGCACTCGAGGCAGCAGCAAAGCATTCACATGCATCCACCTAGCACTTCCAAGCAGCAGCCTAGCAATATCAGGCATCCACTTGGCACTTCCACACATTCTGTTGGCACTCGCTGGAATCATTCTAGTACTGGCACATACCTAGCAAGCACTATTTGGAATCCATGCAGTACTCATCGGCAGCAACCTAACCACTCACACGCATATTATGGGCAGTCATGGGAAGCTTTTTGGCAGTGGCATGCACGCACTGGGTATTGTTGCGAGTCTTGACACTTGAGTTGAACAGTTAAAAGCTGTTAAACTGTTGAATGCATAGGTAATTCTGCAATCACGGCGCCTAGAGTGTTACTCGGGCCTCACACAACTCCGTGCACGAAGCATTCCATTCATATGTCACAACGGAGCAAATATATGTAACAGACCATGACATAGGCAAGCAACACACTAAAATGATCTTAAACTTGAAAAATTGCTTCCTTATATATGACAGGGTGTGCGCTAGCCTCGGCGCGCCTCGAGATGAAACTCGACCTTGCCGGTGCATCGGCACCTGGACTGCCGGAGACCTGTCCTAGCACGCTACATCCTGGCTGCCCAAGCACCTAGCACCGACTGCCAGGACATCGCACGACTATTGCCCAAAAATTGCCGGGGCATTTGAATACTGCCTCTGCTTTCTAGATTAAAACTCACCTGCTTAAAGCACGAAGCGCAGACTTGAAATTGTTCACACCAGCTTGTCAAGAAGTTCCATCTTGTGTAGAAAAAAAGTGAAGAGAGCGCTCATCTGCCATATCAGCACATCGCAAGTGCCCAAGTGTTGATTCCGTCAGCACATCCCAAGGCTTTGCACAATTCACTTATTTCACAGGCCTGCAGATCGGCTTTGAGAATCTGCATCAACGGAGCAAGTGAGTCAGGTATTCGCCGGTCTGCATGGGAATTTATAGCAACGTAGGATTTGCCATAACTCAAGTTTCAAAACGTCACACCGAATGTGAAAGTATTCGATCAGGTTATGAAAGTCGCTGATCGAAAATGTGGTTCTCTAGCACAACAAGGTGAGATAAGTCAAACGCAGCTTACAAGATGGAAGCAAGTTTCGCCGACGTATCTATAATGCACCATATTGCGACGAGGGCTTCGTTGACCGTTGTCTCAAAAGTTTTGAAGATCTAAATATAGCAAGCGATAAGCGTTTGGGGAGAGCGCACCGCACCGCAAGAACATACAACTGGAATCCACTCTTTGCAGCTGTGCGCCCCGATTATGCTTATAATTCAAAAGAGTCAGCTGAGGAGAAAGGCTCCGCTTAAACTCCGTTCGTTCCCCTTAATAGGATCACCCTGTCCGGAAAAAAAATGTAAACGCTGCTATGTTCCTGCGCACGAATAGGGTAAGCATTCAGAAATGTCACAGCAGCAGCGAAGCTTAATACGACTTCCGCACGGAAGCGTTCACAACGAAGTGGCGTTCGTGGTGGCGATGCAAGCACACAATACAACGCTCTCTGAAAATGTGTATTAAATAGCAACTTATTAGACTCGCTCGCAAATTCGGAGGGAGACTAGTTGACGCGAACGCGCACCAAAACGTTAGACAAACGTTGCAGGCGAGAGGATTATATGCGTAGACTCTGTGACTTTCTCACTCTTGCGACTGAAGACTTCCGAGCGTAGGAGAATAGTGTTGCCACAAACGAAGTGCAAATAGGTCAGAGATATGAGGCGACTAAATATATATATATGTAGAGGTCCAGGTTGAGTTGAAGCGTTCCCGCGGTTATCGAAAGCTGAAAAGCTTTTTTTTGGTCTCCACCAGGGTCAATATACCTACGCTTGACTGAAGCCGCGTTCAGATACAGTGTATTACAACTGACAGCGACAACGCTGACGCAGCCCGCGGCACATATTAGCAAGCAGCCCGCGGTACATATTAGCAAGCAGGCACCACAGCATACTCCGAACAACCAACACACACGCATGCAACTCGTTATATGCAGCGCGGAACGCTCTTTCCTATATGCGGCAAAGCGCGACTCAAACTGATAACACACGCTTTCACTGAAATTCCAGTTCAACCGCGCGAGCAGGGCTTGCAGATTTACATCAAGATATATTGTAATGAGAAGTTTATTCGCTGCCATACGGACGTAAGGCGAGTTCTTTTTTTCGCAGACGAGAGGGAGTTTCGCAGAGTGAAACACCACTTTGATTCGAATGGACTCCCGATGAGGTGAAGCATTGATCGATCGATAGAATGAACGATGCCGATTTGAATTAATAATGACTCTCGGTAACAAGGATTAAAATTTTGATAAATTCCATTATTTTCTTCGATGTCATGATAAATATCAGAGATCAGATTCCCTACGATTCGATAAGCGAATAAAATACCGCCGCGTTTTTGCCAACGTAACATTCTATCATTATCGGATACGCTTTGAACTTGTTATAAATTTATGAACTCCATGTCTGATCAGTTTCAATTGGTCAGTTTTCTGAGCGACTCGTATGCGATTCATTTCGCCTTCTCTCTCGAAAATCTTAAGATGCTCTTTCACGAACGTTCAGGCTCTGAATTTTAACGTCTCGCCACGATCACGTCACAGATCGTCATGGTCGGTGCGATTGATGTCAGTGGGCTGTGACACAGTACACCCCTTACCCATCGCCCGAGCAACGCTCGCGGGGGGCGTTCGGCGTCATGTATGAGACGCGGCTGCTATTGAACAGTAGCAAGCACGCGCAAGTATATGGTGGGGTATGAGTGCAGCAAACTGGTAGACCAGAAGTGCTTGCTTGAGCCCAATGCTCCTCATATTACCTCAATGCCCTCACGCGTCATACGCGTTACCACCATCGGGTTGTGAACCCGAGGGCATTGGGTGAACTACCCGCATCGGCTGGTCGATATAGCCATTGATGCTCGCATGCTGTTCATTTCATGCTTGAAGCGAAGACGCGTCTTCTCAGAACACTTCGGTTCTTCAAGACTTGTCTTGCTTCGCCATCTCGATGCCAATACCTGGCCTCTCGATGACAGATGTCACTCACCTTAAGTGGATGACAGACACGATTATGACTGTACATACATGTCATAGTCGACCGTACTGACATCAATACTCGACGACTGTATGTCATTATGACATATGACATGACATGACATGACATGACATAGTATGACATAGTATGACATGTATGACATGTATAACATATGTGTCATCGGTCATATCCCTGACAGATCTCCCCTCTTAGAAGTGTTGTGACCTCATGTCAGGGTTATGACCGATGACATATGTGTCATACATGTCATACATGTCATACGTGTCATACCTGTCAGACATGTCATACCATGTCATGTCATGTCATGTCGAGTCATGTCATATATTATAATGACAGACAGTCGTCAGTACGGTCGATTATGACATGTACAGTCATATCATCTGTCATTTACTCAAGGTGAGACTTGAGTGACACCTGTCATCGAGAGGCCAATATGTCGGACTCGAGATGGCAAAGCAAGATTGAGCCTTGAAGTACCGAATGGTTCGGAAAGAACTCATCTTCGCTTCAAGCATGTTCTGAACAAGCATGTGAGTATCATATGGCTTATTCGTTCAGCCGATACTAATTGTTCAACCAATGCCTTGGGTTCACAACCCGATAGCGGTAGCATCTATGAGATGCAGGGCATTCGGTATAGATGAGGTAGCGTTGGGCTACAGCAGTAACTTCGGACGAAGCACTGCACTCATCACCCGCTCATACGTTGCACGAGTTGTTACTGTTCAATAACATCCGTGCTATCTTATCATATCATATCTCGCAGCTTGCTAGCGAGACCTTATCAGTTGGTATTCTGCTCGTCAAGGCGAGAACGAGGACAATCTAGTGTGAGTGCAGCAGTAGATATCGAATATTGTGTGCGCAGGTTTGCGGAGCGCGAATAATAACAGGCGTCGCAATCGCACATATACTGATATCTGCATAATATCGACCGCTGCATAAGCGAATATTGTGCGCGAGGAGATATCGTCAAATCGCAGCTGATCGTACATATCGTCACATATACAGCGCGAGAAGGTGTGCATGCAGCATACATATGCGCAGCGATCACATATACGCGCAGTTACGATTCGCAGTTGTACGAAATTCACAATATTGAGACGCGGACACAAAAATCATCATCAGAATCATGATCCGCGCGGAAAATGGCACTTGTATCATGTGATGTTCATATGCGACAAGATGTGCTCATTATTAGCAGCGCGCACCATCGCGACTTTGATGATCGCAATAAATCGCTTACTGTACACAACGATTACTTTGCAGTTTTTTATGACAATATCAGTGTGCAAAATGTCATCAAAATACCGTCATTATCAATAGTTGCAATAATCACGCTGTGCGCATCATGATATCCTTGACCGAATATGTGTATACTTACTGGGATTATCATTAACGATGACGCATGATGACAGTATATTGCAGCATGCCATACAAATCACTGATGCTTGCTGAGATATTATAATTCAATCACTGTCAGATTCGTATACCTACAATCATGAGTGTGTACTGCATACATGTTGTGTGAGTAGCTTACACACACACACACACACTCATCATGACAGATAATTGAATACTCTGCAGCAACATCATAGTGTGTGCAATCATTGAGTGTGCGGAGATTATAATACCTGCAGCACCACACACATACTTGCAGTATACACCATCATTGAGTATATACTGGGTGCATGCACAGATGTACATTACATTACTTGTACATTATATACTGAGCAATTGTATCATTGTGAAATGTACATACATTATGCATACAGCTTGATCACGTTAGCAGCTGTAATGTACAAACCGGCTTGAACACGATAGCAGCTGGGACATATGGCATCACATCACAATGCATTAGACATTGCACATAAGCATACTGCTGTGCATGTAAGCTATATTTGAACCCATGTAGTGTAAGGTGCCTGAAGGTGGTCTTAACACCATAATTAGCTCGACATACTCTGACGCAAGATTTGGGATGAGTATGTTCGTTCTATGGTGGATCACTGAAGGGAATGCTCACCGGAACTATATGTGAAATATACAAAGCAACTCATCACTTTGGATGAGAATATGCAGGATTACAATCACCACTAAGCTGATATACATCATGTTAGATTTATTCTGTGATTGGTATACAGATTATCCTATATGATAAATCATCTTGGTATATTGTAATACCAGTAATCACCTGTATACAAATGTGTGTAGTAGGACAATTCCACACACACTCACATGTACTCAATCAGAAAGTACATGAACATAAGTTACTGTTTACACAACTTACTGCAACTTATGTAAATATAACATTACACTGATTCACAAGTGTAATAAATAATCACTGACACTACTATGTAAGTTGACAATGCACTGGCTCGAAAGTGTAATGATTAATAATCATATCAACACATAATGCATAGTACCATCCAGCTTGATGACGATAGCAGCTGGATGTCAAGTGATGGCGATACATAAGGGACAGAATCAACCAACATGCTGTAGGGCTGGATGGAGAAAATCTCCAGACCCGAAGGCATCATACAATGCTCAGATAAGCAGTTGGTCACTGCTGGGCATCGTTCATTCGTTTCACATATCATCGCTGGAGCAACAACAACAACAACAACAACAACATTGCATTGTGACAATTGATTCAGAATTGATCAGCACAATAAGCATGTACATTCTCAGATCAGTAACTACATGTTGAACTGATAGAGGTTGTTGTGGACACACACACACACACACACTATTGTGTTGTGTGAGAATTGCTTAGATTTATTATCAAGCAATGTCCAGATCTATTTGGAAACTAAAGATATCATTTTGATACTTTCAGTGCACAGCCATATGCCCAAATAAATCATAGGTTCTGACAAGTTATCACTTAAGTGGTTGAACCGCTTAAAGTTGATACACCTAATTATCATTGGGAAGTGGACCAACTTCCATGGGTTTCAAATCAGAAAAACCCATATATATGTTCAACCACAGATGTTGACCATCAGATATTTTCACTATTATGCCATGAAAAATACCATGTGCAAAAGTGAGATAGTTTGCATGAGTTCTGTAACTTGCACATTCCACACACGCCAAGATATGTATGCTGAGATATACATATATTGGCCAAAAAGGTGGGAAATGGGTAAAAATGTTGTGCGATAAATTTCAAAACTGAAATTTCGACCCCATTTTATTTCGAATTATGATTTTATACCTATTAAGGTATCTGAAAAACATAATGTGCATGGTCATATCTCGTGTAACACCCTAAATATCAGGTGTGTAACACCTAGGGGTATACTAAAGTTGCTGTACTAAAATGCGTGAAAAACTCACACGTTAGATTTGAAAATGATGTTATGGTCATCATTTTTTTCGTTACCCTATTTTATTAGCTATTGAAAAATATGCTCAAAATAGTACAGCATGTGTAACGCCCTAATATTATATATATTCACGTGTACAGTTACAGGGGTGTAACATACCTCCTAAAAACCACGTGATACACAGTGAAAATTTAAATGCAGTTTTCCTTCAATTTCTTGGAAAAATGTTCATACTGCTTTAATTTAACATATTTTAGGGTTACTGATGGCAAGTAACACCCTAATATCACTGTGGGAGATAAGGGTCACTGTAACACTATATACCCTTAAATGCCACCTATATAATAGGAAACACTTTGTGTTTGGCATTATGTCATGCTGAAATCAGCACAGTCATGACAATATTTCGGGCAACAACCCAAGAACTGTCGGGCAACAACCCAAAAACTGTAGGGCGACAACCCAAGAACTATAGGGCTGCAACCCTAAAACTGTATAAGCTGCTTCCTATAAGGACTGCATGCTATATCATGAGGTATAAAGGCACTTGACAACTGCCTGTGTGTTCACACTTCCTTGAGGGGGGAAGAAGGTGGATATATACATACATCACCTCATTATAATGTACAGATATAATACATGTACAAAATATAGATATATATACTATATATATACACACTGAACGGCATGAGATCGGCCAACAAAAGCCAGCCCATCATCATCCCAGTGGATGTGAAAAGCAAATCAAGAGCAGGGCGGGGCCGTGACAAGATACCACAAACTCATACATATTCCCAACCCAGATGCAAGGCAGCATGGAAGGATGATACGATGTGACCGATCATCGCCCAACAATTGTTGGTCTCTGGGTAACGGAGTAAGCGGACCCTGCTGGCATGCCCCCCAGTGGCTCCCGGTCGATGGATGGGACCTGTTGGTCCATGGTTATGTCATGAATGCAGTCACACCACACAGCATGGACACCCCATGTCAAAAAAAGGAAACATGCGGGCACCTAAGTGCTCCCCACAAAATTCAAGGGAGAACACAGAAGTTGTACATCACCACCTTCACACACACACACACACACACACACACACTCAGACAATTGAGGTATTTTTGGTGTTGTGTTATGTTTTTTAGATGGCAGACGAATCAGACATTCCAGCTATCAATGCAGATCCGTCGACATGGTTCGTTGACATCTTAGGATCCTACGATGCCTACAGTCGGTTCAAGATACCCAAGTGGCTCACTGGTTATGATAATACCCAGACCAGATTCGACCTAATAGGGTACTTCGATAATATCAGTCGCATGAGGCCCGACATGAGCAGATATACTGTAGGGATCCTGAGAATGAACCACAGGAACCAGACGAGGAGTATACAGAGGAAAATGCTCCAACAGTTTTCACAGATCCTGATGATGATCCTATACCAGCACCAGCGCCATCCACTTTAGTTCCAAAGGTGAAAATGACACCACCTAAGGAATTCAAAGCAGGACAGGATGCAGAGGTATGGTTGGACACAGTGGATAGATATTTCCAGTTCACTTATCCAGGAGTTCCAGACAAGGACATTATCACAGTATTCCTGACACTCATACAAAACAACGACCGACATTATTTCCAGGTCGTGGCAAAACAACCAAATGCCACATATGAGAGGGTCAGAAGGGTTTTCCTCAGTCAGTTTGGCAACCCTCATAAAAGATCAGTGGCTAAAAAACACCTAATGGCACTGCATCAAGGGAACCAGACTTTCTCAAACTATCTACGCACGTTCACGTCACTGGCTGCATTAGCAGCAGTTGATCTGGATGATGTGTTGATAAAGGACAGATTTGTCAGCAGTATGGATTCTGATCTCCGAAAACAGTTCCATCTCAGATTCCTTACAGAAGACGAAAGGAAATATCTGTCGTGGTCACAAACCACACAGATACTGCTCGACTTGAATTACGTTGTTCATTCGAAGCAGTCACAGATATTATGATTGTATATGGCATAGTCGACCGTACTGACAATACTCGACGACTGTATGTCATTATAACATATGACATGACATGACATGACATGACATGACATGGCATGGCATGACATGGTATGACATGTATGACAGGTATGACATGTATGACACGTATCCCACATATGTCATCGGTCATATCCCTGACAGATCTCCCCTCTTAGAAGAGTTGTGACCTCACAATATAGGGTGCATACCTTTGTATATGTCTTTGATGTCTTTGTTGTTGAGCTGGTACCATTCTTCTTACACCGATGAGGCGTCCCTCAAGGTGTTTTTAGGATATTGGGGGGAACTGAGTCCACTTTAAACCCTCACCTTAGGCATTTAGCCTTACAGTTCTTAGGATGTAGCCCCCATAAATTGCGTATCGTATTTCAGAGTGACGTTTCAAGGTATCTTCCGAGGTTTACGTTACGGATAGATATAGCGCTGCCGTTCGTATCGTATTTCAGAGTGACGTTTTTACGGCTTATATATAATGCATCCACCTCTTCCTCCCTTCAGAGAGCTTACTCCCCCGAAGTTCACAGGAATACTATGGAGGGTCCCTTTTGGGGGCTTGGTTTAATGCAAACGGAGTGGGCCCTGCTTAACGAGATATCGGAGGGTCTCTATGAGTCCACGTTAAATCCTCACCCGATCGCCTCAGTGCTTCTTTTATTTTTCGGTCCGGTACGCGCGCACTGACGAACATTTCATAGATTGGATTCGACAACGTACTAATGTGAAATTCGTTTTAGTTATGTATGTCAATCATAACTCAGGATCACAACTCCGTCCACCTCAGTATCCGGTAGCTGCGGATTACTGGCCATAAGATCCGAATGACAAACCACGGTCTGGCAAAGGTAGCATAGCAGTTTTTATTTATCCACAGATATGGTACCCGCATGTATGCGTATCTGTGCAAGGGTATGATTTGTACAAGGCTCACTACACCTCAGCAAGGAAGTATCAATTCCCGCTCCTGTCATATCAATTTGATGCAGGGTAAAAATGTCAGGGATGTAACCCTGCAGTTCTCGGGATGCAGCCCTGCAGTTCTTGGGATGCAGCCCTGATTATTATTCGGTCGGCAATTATTGGCCAAAGTCATCGGCTATCAGCTTATTGACTCAGAAGCCACAATGTTATAGAAGCTACGACCTATCGTGGCATATGCGGCAGTTATGCCTTCAGCATACGTAGACAATATGATAATGTGGAACTTATAATCCCACTTAAGTTGCATCATGTTAAATTTATCCAGGTGTTAACAAGTGTTCAGGATTTGATAAGGGTTTGACGCCCCACAGGCCAAAGGTCATTGTCTCGTAAGGCTCGCTTCAAGTGTGCGGCTTTGAGGATCAGCGTCCCGGCGAGGCACAGGCATGCTGATTCCTTGATTACAATGGAGCTGGAAATGAGAATGCTCAAGATATCCGAAGACAGGAAGGCTTTTTGTTGGCCAGAGTTGCTGTCTAGATGCTTAACCTCTATGGGATTGCATTCGGATACAAACTGTGCAACCATACATGTGATTTATGCATTGGTGTATGACTTTGATGAATTGTCTCTTATCATGAATCTGGAAGGAATGACGGGCAAATAGCTAGAGCGGCGGATCTCACTCACTCGGCTTTGCTGTTATGGAATTCGATGCCTGAATGGCACAAATGGCAATCCTTGGCTCAGATGCTTTCCTTCAGACACTGGCAACAACTTGTGCGCCAGCTTCTCTGGATTTGGGGGAAAACCATGGATCAACAATTCATCAATCAAACCACATGTTACCAATGGAGGGTGCGCACACGCACAGGGGGTGGGTTGAGCTGGAGGGTGCGCACACGCATAGGGGGTGGGTTGAGCTGGAGGGTGCGCACACGCATAGGAGGTGGGTTGAGCTGGAGGGCGCGCGCACGCATCTGGGAGGCACTATGAAGACACACGCATCTGGGGGGCACAGTGGACACACACGCATCTGGGGGGCACTATGAAAACACACGCATGGACATGTTGGCCTTGGTGACGACTGGTAGTGATTTTGGTTTGGAGGTCATGTTGATGGTTTGACGCCTGCACACGCAGACCTCACCCCTTAAGCAGGGGACGTGTGGAACGGCAGTTCCACTGTTGTGTGGTCCTGGGTTGACTGCCGTCACCAATCAAAATCCTGAAATGTTCAGGAGTGGTTGCGTTCCACTGGACGTGGCACGCTGTTGCTGACCACTGCACGTGATCTGACCACTGCACGCGGTCGAAGCCTGAAATCTTCAGGAGTGGTTGCGCTCCACTGGACGTGGTACGCGCTGCTGGCCACTGCACGCGGCTGGCATGGGAGAGGGAAGGCTGTTCTGACCACTGCACGCGATCTGACCACTGCACGCGGTCGAAGCCTGAAATTTTCAGGAGTGGTTGCGCTCCACTGGACGTGGTACGCGCTGCTGGCCACTGCACGAGGCTGGCATGGGAGGAGGAAGGCTGTTCTGACCACTGCACGCGATCTGACCACTGCACGCGGTCGAAGCCTGAAATTTTCAGGAGTGGTTGCGCTCCACTGGACGTGGTACGCGCTGCTGGCCACTGCACGCGGCTGGCATGGGAGGGGGAAGGCTGTTCTGACCACTGCACGCGATCTGACCACTGCACGCGGTCGAAGCCTGAAATTTTCAGGAGTGGTTGCGCTCCACTGGACGTGGTACGCGCTGCTGGCCACTGCACGCGGCTGGCATGGGAGGGGGAAGGCTGTTCTGACCACTGCACGCGATCTGACCACTGCACGCGGTCGAAGCCTGAAATTTTCAGGAGTGGTTGCGCTCCACTGGACGTGGTACGCGCTGCTGGCCACTGCACGCGGCTGGCATGGGAGGGGGAAGGCTGTTCTGACCACTGCACGCGATCTGACCACTGCACGCGGTCGAAGCCTGAAATCTTCAGGAGTGGTTGCGCCCCACTGGACGTGGTATGCGCTGCTGGCCACTGCACGAGGCCGGCATGGGAGGGGGAAGGCTGTTCTGACCACTGCACGCGATCTGACCACTGCACGCGGTCGAAGCCTGAAATTTTCAGGAGTGGTTGCGCTCCACTGGACGTGGCACGCGTTGCTGGCCACTACTGCACACGGCTGGAAGAGAAGGGCGGGTTGTGAGGCAAGGCGCGAGCGGCTTTGCTGATGCTGCGCGTCACTGCTGCCACAAGGGTGTCAAAAATCTTGTATTGCCCATGTTATGACATGCCCGTGCCCGTCGGCAGACGTCAACCTACGTCGCCCTAGCCAATCAGCGTGCTGTGATCAAAGAAATAGTCGGCCGACTACCGACTCCGTGACGTGACACCAAACCATAGAATCAGCCTAACTGACACAAGCGCATGCGTTGACTTTCTGAGGAAGCAACCAAGTGCTGCGCACCAACAATTAGTGCTCACAATTTTCTCAACGTTCCTTCGCCTTGTGGGGCGGCCGGTGCTGTGACTGTTGTAAATATGCGCAGGGATTGTTTGAATGCTCGACGGTTTTTTATTTTTCAGTTTGATTATGTTGATATTTAAGCTCACGATATTGGGTGTGCGCAGTGTGTGTCGCAGGTATTCCGATGGATGCGAGAAGACCCAGTCAGAAAACAGACAGGTCAAACAGGAAGCACTGCAACGCTCAGGGTTTCGCACTCAGAATCTCTCTCAACATACAGAAGATATAATATATATAGTTCTAGTATGCTGAGTGTGATGCGAAATGAGCTAGTGTGCTCTGTCTCATGTGACAACCGAACTCGATCAGAGGAGATGACAATCAGGTCAGTGAAGTAGTCAGAGGTGTCGAGCCGTATCGGTGATGACAGCGGTCAGGTCGAGTCGGTGATGACTGCGGTCATGACGGGTCGGTGATGACAACTCTGATGACTGAGCTCGGACTGAATGTCAACTCCAGCACACCACCTCGAGTGAGGTGGTCAGACCAATAACCAATCAAACCAAGATACATGCCACTAGTCCAGTACCAGAACCAAAATCCAGAAAGATGATGGGAATGGTGGAACTGCAGTCACACCGTGTCAGGGCTGAAAACCCCGAAAAGCTGGTCCGTAGACCTAACGTCCTGACACGGTCAGTAATCTGTCCCTGGTGCCACCCTGCTGTCGGGGGAATAGTGATGTGTCATGTCTCTGGAGGTCCACACACCGTGGCTGCATGCTATCCGGGGTGCTTCGTCAGGGGTAGGATAAGAAGTGCCGAAGCAGGTCCAGATCCGCCCGTCACCGGAAAGACTTACTGCAGAGGGAGAATGAAGGAAGAGATCATGACTGACAGCAGCGGTGGCTCTCACGGTCGGAACAGACACTGTAGTGATACTGTGACTAATGCAGTGCAGCTAATATCATAGAGTGAGCTCGGAATATCAATGTATCCATATACACAAATGCATTAATGAGTGCCATATCATTTTCTATCTAGTACAGTGATTCAGATTCTAGGGAAACAGTAACTAACATAAAGTAACCAGCCATAAGTAAGTTTGAATATAGGCCAGTACCTGCAAAGCACAGTCAGCTACACAAACAACCCAAAACAGGAAAACAGGAAAACAAGGTACTCACAGTCAGGTCATGCTGCTGCTTTCTGAGTACCAGTAAATCATTTCTGAATAACTGCAGCCTGAGCCTTGCCCATGGCCATATATTGCTGGAACATCTGAATGAAGTAGGGCTGCATGTCCTTGACTGGAGGAACTGGTTTGGTGTAAGGGTCTGCCAGGTTCCGAGCTGATGGGACTCTGGCACACCGAATCCAGTTCAATCTGACAAAGTCTCGGAGAACATGAAATCTGATAATCACATGCTTCACCTTCTCGGAGAGGAGGTGATGCTCGACAATAGATCTGCATGCATCATTATCCAGCAGCAGGGGAATAGGTAACTCCAGGCGGGGCTGAGCTGAAGCTGTACTGATATATTCTCTGTTTCGGTTGTTCTGGAATCTGAGGGGAGTGATTTCATCTGTACTGAGTTCATCAGGAATTGTAGGAGAGTTTGGGCGAACTGAGGTCAGACCGTCTGCTGGCTTGTTTTGTTTCTCAAGCAGACGCCTGAGCACTGAGGATGTCTGGAGGGAAGGCATGTCAAAGTGAATATCTGTAACTGCTCTGTCAAGGTACTGAATAGCATGGTCAAGATCGGAATCAAGGGGCTGCTGGGTATCAATACGGTGAGTAATAGAACCAAATATCTCAGTGAGCATGAACATCAGTGATACCAACCGCTGGGCTGCCGTACTGGCTGCAACATACTCTGACCCTGTGGAGGAGACCTCAGTAATGGTCTGCCTCCCTGAATGCCACTGCAAGATCATACCAGCCAGGAATATCACGGAGCCAGAATAGGACCGGGCATCATTCTCTAAGTCCCTGGCCAGGTCAGCATCTGAATAACAGAACATGGTGATGACCTTGACCGGAGTCTCGGGATAGTAGAATGCCAGAGAATAGTGAGCCGTGCTGTCCATATACTGCGCAATTCTGATAAGAGCCTTCATGGACTCCTCAGAAGGGCATGATACAAACTGAGCCAGATAGATTACAGGATAGTAGCAGTCAGGTCGTGAGCCACGGGCCAGCCATAGCAGTGAGCCGAGGATAGATCTGTAGCTGGGGACAAGGGACAGGTCTGGATCTGCTGGTTTCTTGATGATGAGCTTCGGGTCCATAGGAGTTCTGTAGGAATGAGCTGTGATGTTGTTGTTGGCCATCAAGTCCTTGATCTGTCTGGACTGGCAAAGGTAGATACCAATCTGATCCTGCCTGACCCGCATCTGGAGAACCGAGGTGACCTCTCCGAGATGCTTAGCCAGAAACCTGCGCTCTGAATGCTGCCCAGAAGGCATCCTCAAGCTCTGTACTGGCGACCAGAATGAAGTCATCCACATAGACTACACACATGGCCTTAACCAAATCAGTGTAGATGAAATATATGCAGTCATCATGAGAGGACTGCCTGAATGTGACATCGCCGAACATAAAGCTGAGCATGAATATCTTAACCAGTCTCTGCCAGGAAGCACCAGCCACCTTAAGGCCATACAGTGCATAGTGCAGTAAAGCACCACCGAACCCCTGATAGGTGTAACCACCCGGAAATGATACCCATACTGGGACATCCAGCTTAGCATTCATAAAGGCCTGGGAGACATCGAAGTGGCTCATCTTCAGACTGAAGATGCTGCCGAAGATGAAGGCCAGTCTGAAGGCATAAAGCTGAGGTGTGGTACAGGTGGTCTCCCACGGAAGGTAGCCGTATGTCTGCTTACCATTGGCACACAGTCTGGTTTTGAAAATCTGCCGTGTGCCAGATGGTGCTGAGGGGTCTGGTTTGAAGGGTCTGGAAAACACAAAGAGAGTGGTCAGGCCTTTGGTACCCGAGGGAAGGTGTCCCGGGACCATTTTATTGTCGGCGGCCAGACCAGCCACTTCGGCATCCATAGCCTCCTGCCACTGAACTGCTTCTGGGGTGGAAAGTGCCTGCTTGACACCATGGACTGGTTTGAGCTGGGGTGCAGAAATATTGAACATGTGCACCACCAACTCTCTGGGTCCTGATCTGATGAAGCTGTCAGCTGAGGTGTACTGCTGTGGAATGTACTCGGGGCGGACATCTCTGTTGGGATCATCGGAGAAGGGAAGGAAGGCGGCGGCATGGGTGGACGGAAAGCTGACGAGGGTAGCAGGAAGGTCCATATGCCAACCATAGGTAGACTCGGGAGTAGGCTCAAATATTACACCATAAGGTGTGCTGCTGCCTCTGTCGGTGGAGATGATGACAGCGCCATATGATGGGTGCCTGCGGCTCTCTCGGGCTCTGACAACTGTCCAGATCGGATAGTGCTCATTGACCGAGACGGTCTTCCTATAGTGTGCGACATACACCAGCAGGTGTCTGTAGTGTGTACCGTCGGGTGTGGACTTGACATAATGAACCACGTCAGTCCAGGTATTGTCCCTCGACGGAACAGAGAGAAGCACACAGCCGTAAGACTGTCAGTCGGAAGTGCAGTAGTATGAGCTGATCCCGATGATCTGGGCATAGGTACAGTCGAGTGTCTCTGAGAAGGGAGATGGCCTGATAAAGGTAGCATCAACCTCTCTGTCAGCTGCCATAGTGTCTGGGAATGCTGACATAGATCTGCCCAGGTGTTCATAAGTAGGTATCCAGTGTGGCTTGCCCACAAGATGTACTGTGCCGTCGGAGGTATCTAGGATTTTGTAGGCATTAGAGCCCATAGAGATACCAACCATACGGCCTGCCCATGATCTGTTCTGAAGTTTTGATGAGATGCCTGGCTGTCTGTGTTCCTCTGCTGACTGTCCATAACCACATAGCAGTGTGCACCAAATGCACGGAGACGACGGTACTGAAAGTGATGACCTGTCATAGTGTGGATAGGAGTAGTCACCACTTCCTTGTGTGGTGTAATGGACCACAACAAGGCACCATGCTTAGCCGCAAGCGGCCAGTAGCTGAGGTCGAGTCCAGAAGCTGTAAGGATGGACCGGATCATACGGGACAGGATGCCAGTGACATTCTCCGCATAGGGATTGTCCGTATGGACTGTGGGAGAAGAGGTCTGGTGGATAATGCCATGCTGCTGATAGGCTGCTCGGCAT
This sequence comes from Cymbomonas tetramitiformis, assembly GCA_001247695.2. Taxonomy (NCBI): domain Eukaryota; kingdom Viridiplantae; phylum Chlorophyta; class Pyramimonadophyceae; order Pyramimonadales; family Pyramimonadaceae; genus Cymbomonas; species Cymbomonas tetramitiformis. Next base: position 45,675 of record LGRX02008589.1, read on the forward strand.
TTGGCATCTTCCATCTCAGGTGCACAATCAGTCCTCAGCACCATCTCGGAGTCTGAGACTGTAGAGGTGGACAGGAATAGCTCATCAATGCCGTAGGAGAGGGATCTGGTATAGCCAATGAATCTCAGGAGACATACATAGTAGTCTGCCTTAGAGGCAACGGTGAACACAAATAGGTGTCTGGTGGAGATGTCAATGAAGTGGATACGGTATCTGTGCCCATTGTAGCCAATGGGTGAGATGGGGCCTGTCATGTCTGAGGCCCATTTCCGGGCTGGCTGTTGCTGACTGGTACGGAGGCGGTCTCTGCTCGGGGCTGGTTTCTGTTTGAGGCCCGTCGTAGCACAGACTGCACACCACTGAGAGCAAGTGGTAAGTGAAGCAAGAGCTGCTCCGGAACACTGCGGTCTGCCCAAGTCTACCCCTGGCATGTCGTAGAGACGGAGGATACGGGTCATCGAAGCATGCCCGAGAGCATCGTGCAGCTCAACAGGAGGACTGACCCTGATCGGGGTATGGCGGTCTCGGTAGAGGATGCAGATGGGAAAGGGTGTGCCATCGATGAAGACCCGACCAGGTCCACCGTCAGAACCAGCTGGGGTGAGAGGGTGTGTAGAGGTGTACGTGTGTCGCTCAAGGTAGCTGAATAACCCCGTAGTACCAGTAGGCCAGATATGTAATACCTCCATAGTACAGGTCTTATGCCAGACCCGGTGGGATGGCATATAGGGAACTATCCAGAAATATACAGTATTATGAGGGTCCAGAGGAAAGTCAGCATTGCCTTTAGTGAAAAGGCGGTCCAGAATAGATACAGTGAATGGCGGATTAGCATAGAAGTAATAACCAGTCAACTGGATGGAGAATATACTGTTCTGACTGTGATAGTGCTGCAGAGCAGGGTGATTATTGCCCTCTCCGACTGGGAGAGAGTCGCCGAACATAGAGACATCAAAGGCTGGTTCCCCCAGCTCGGCCGTAGCCGTAGGAGACCCATGAGTAGTAGCCCAGGCACTGTACTGACTGTTGGACCACATCCAGTCGGATGGGTCCCCTGATCTGTGCTTCTTCTTATTGCCCTGAAAGGCCTGAAAGCTGACATCTGCTGACTCTGGCTCTGCCCAAAGATAGTCTGTGCCATCATCAATGATAGAGTATGTCCGGCCAGAGTCAAGATGGGTATATGTCATACTGATGAAGTCAGGTGATGAGAAACCCTCCCGGAGCATAACTCGGGTTGACAGGAGAGTTTTGGCGCCGTGTTTGAAGTGGCAGCCAGGAATGCTGTACTCATCAATGTCACCAGTCAGTGTGTCTCTGTCGATCAGTCTCAGTGTGCCAGTGCCATCAGTCCGTGAAGCGGGTCCAGTCATGACTGTACTGAAGGATATGGTCCTGCTGGTATCAAGGTCAGTGATCCTGTGTCTGGACCCGGTGGTATTGCCGGTTGCACCGGAGTCACAGACAATGCCATCAGTGCCAGAACTGGTGATAGAGTACAGATGTA